>OY751319.1:5006125-5289125 GCA_963564615.1 Rhorus exstirpatorius | reverse complement strand
GTTTCCCGCGCAAAATAATTTATGCCAAAATCCATCAATGCTTTAATGGTTTTGCGCATCACCAAGAGATGACGCTAATATTCAAAGAATAAAAGGCGGTACATTTAAATGATGCAGAAATTGGAAGTTTCCTGGACAAAATCTTGAAAAATCCACCGATCATTGACCATCGATGCTTGAATGGTTCTGCATGTCAACAAGAGATGGCTCTGATATTCGAAGACCGAAAGGTGGTACATTTGAATGAGGCAGGAATGAAAAGTTCCCTGGACAAAATTCTGAAAATCCGTCGAACGCCAATGTTTGAATGGTTCTACACAACGCCGAGAGATGACGCTGATATTTCAAAAAAAAAATTTGAAATTTTAACCTTTGAATATCAGCGGAGAATTTGACTTGGGATATGGTATAACTGCGTGATCATATTGATAGAAACTTTTGAATAAATAAATTTCATATGTAACCAAGTTTAACTTTTTATTTATTTATTCACTCGTACAATGTGTATGCGCATTGCTTATAGTAATCTTTAATCGAAAGGTCGGGATTACATTCGGTGCTTGAGGAGTCTTGATACGACTGGAGTAGCCATGTTTTTAAAGCGTCCGCGTTGTAAGCTGCGCAGTGCGGACTCCACGAGTCTGGATGATTGGTGCATGCGATAGTGACGTCTTCACGCAGCTTTTGCAGCGATGGACATCCCAGGTCTTCAAGATTCTCCACGTTTGGTAGAATTTTCTCCAGATATCTTTTTTTCTCGAGACCCTTGACGTGAATCTTGCTGGCGCCTCGTAGAAGGTGGTGGAACGACTCGTCGACTTCTTCGTAGGGTATATCACCACTATTCCAGGGGATACCGTGATAGTTTTTCTCAAGCCACAGATTCTCGCTTCTGTATTTAGCAGACAGATAACTCCACTCGTGAGGCGCCTCAAACAGATAGACCGATGGCATGGCCTCAACCTCAACGGCAACTACTGCCACCTCTTTATAAACGAACTCGTTAATAGCTTGCTTAAAGCCTTGGAAGTCCACAACGAACTCCATTGTCGAATTGATACCAGTTGCTGCTGCCTTCGCTCTTATATACTCAATATTTGTCTCCCACTACTCTTCATTTCCCTCTCCATATCTTCCTCTCTCTCTCTACTACACGACATCCAATCAGCGTTAAAGTCTAAGAATAGCAGCCAATCAGCACTAAGACTGAGAATATAAACCAATCAACGCTAAGCCTAATAATAGTAACCAATCAGCGATAAGTTTGGGAACAACAGTACTCGCTCAGCTAGGCTGTTACGGGTATAAATACTCGACCAAACGAACGAGTAGTCACATTCCGAATCATTGGAGTGATCAGTCATAATGTCTGCTTGTCTCTGCAAGGAAATCATGGAGAGCTGGGATGAAGTGCTGGAGCTTGCACAGAAACAAAGTTCCTCACAGATTCATGAATGGATGAAACGCCTCGCTAAGGTAATAAAATCGTTGGAAGATGCTCCTGCAACCACTGTTCCGGAGAAACAAAAGTTCCTCTTTACAATCGGAGTTCTGAGGGGGGTTGAGATTAAATTGGAATGCTTGTTGAAGCGTGGTGCTGGGGTACAGAGTCACGAAAAACTTGATGACCGAGTGCGATGGTCAGATCTAAGAACTTCATTCAAAAAACGTATCAAGACGGGTGCCATTACGAATTTGAAACATGTGGAAGTGAGATCATTTATGAAGGACTGTCTCACTCATTTCAAATTGAAAATCAAACATATATTGAAGAGTGAGAGAAGCGCTGTGAAAGTATACGCAGTGCTAGCCGCGAAATTTGCTATATTGAGAAACGAGAAGGAAATAGTGGAAATGAAACACTTCAGCACAAAAGCCGAGCCCATTTTCATAACAACCGATGTGAATGAATGGTTCGTTGCAAACATTCAGAATCCTATTCAGAGAGATATGGAGGAATTTGAGCAGGAAGGTTCAGGATGGTCGCTTCATTCCATCATTAATCTGACTGTGAATATTAACAAGTTGAATCCAATGCGAGGTAACTCTTATGTGAAGCTGCCGGAAAAAATACTAAACAAAAAAGCGTGCGTTAACGTGAGAAACGATGACGACATGTGCTTCAAGTGGGCTATACTGTCTGCAATGCATCCGGCCATCCATTCGGATCGTGTTTCCGAGTACCGAAAGTATGATACAGAGCTGAATTTTGATGGTATTGAATTTCCCGTGATACCGAGACAGATTTCCAAATTCGAGAAACAGAATGGTGTGTCAGTCAACGTGTACATTCTCAAGAAACAGAGACAAAAATTCGAGATCGCGCCCCTCCATGTAACGTCCGAGAAAAAAAATCAACACGTCAATCTCCTTCTCATACAAGAAAACTATGTGAATGAAGAGGAGGAGGACGAGGAGGAGGATGACGATGATGATAATACATCTTCGAAACGTCATTATGTATGGATAAAAGACTTGTCTCGCTTAGTATCGAGTCAGCTATCTAAGCGTAACCATAAGCATCATGTCTGTGATCGATGTCTCCACTACTTCCGTACTGAAGACAAGTTGATCGCGCACGAGAATGATTGCAAAAAAGTCAATAAGTGTAGAGTTAAGATGCCGAAATGTGGAAACAGCACGCTCCACTTTAAGAATCACTGCAACAAAGAGCGAGTACCGTTCATCGTTTACGCAGACTTTGAGTGTCTGCTCAAACCCACTCGAGATGAGAATGCGTATCAGAAGCACGAAGCGTTCAGCGTGGGATACTACTTAAAGTGTAGCTACGATGATACGCTATCAGGATATCACAGCCACAGAGGAACGAAGCCTGCCGAATGGTTCGTTCGAGAACTGGAAAAACTGGTCAACGATCTCGAGAACATTTATAGAAATCCTCGTCCTATGGAGAGACTGACGACGCAGCAGGAGAGGAAATTTCGCGATGCAGCCGTCTGTCACATATGTGAAAAATCATTACCACCTAGCGGCAGAGTGAGGGATCACTGTCATCTGACGGGAAGGCAAGTACACTATCCTCAAATTATTCTGACTTTATTCTTATTTTTTTGCGCTTTATTTCCAGATACAGAGGTCCAGCTCACAATGAGTGCAATCTCAATTATCGGGACTCACGAACCATACCTGTTGTCTTCCACAATCTTTCCGGCTACGACTCACACTTCATCATACGAGAAATCGCTACTTGCTTCAAAGGTCGAGTAGATGTGCTTCCGCAAACCAAAGAACGATATATCTCGTTCACGAAGCACATCGAGGGCAGCGATTTCAATTTACGATTCATCGACTCGTTCCGATTCATGGCCTCATCGTTGGAGAAACTAGCTTCGTCCTTGGAGGAATTGAAGATCGTGCGACACGAGTTCCCGCATCTCTCCGACTCCAAGTTCGAGCTACTTACAAGGAAAGGCGTATTCCCCTACGAGTATGTCAACTCATTCGCCAGATTGGATGAAAAGGAGCTACCATCGCGAGAGGATTTTTATAGTACTTTGAACGACAGCACTGTCTTGAATGAGGACTATGAGCATGCACTGAGAGTGTGGCGAGAGTTCAACATCACTGACTTGGGAGCATACTCGGATCTCTACCTGAAAACTGATGTCCTACTCTTGGCCGACGTCTTCGAGAATTTCCGCGACAATGCTATCAAAGCTTACGACTTAGATCCTGCCCACTACTATACCACACCGGGCTTCTCATGGGACGCTATGTTGAAATACACGAGGATGGAATTGGCGCTTCTCACCGACTTGGAAATGCACTTGTTCGTTGAGCGTGGATTACGAGGCGGAGTGAGCCAGTGCTGCAATCATTATGCCCGCGCCAACAACAAGTACATGAGTGATTACGATCCACATGCGGAGAGCAAGTATCTGATGTACTATGACGTGAACAACCTCTACGGTTGGGCGATGATGGAACCCCTTCCCTACGGAGGCTTCGAATGGGTCGAGACTGTTGACGTGCGCGACATCTCTGATGATTCTCCAGTGGGATACATTCTCGAGGTCGATCTCGAGTACCCCGAGGATTGTCACGATGCGCATAGAGACCTACCTCTTTGCCCCGAACACAAGAGCGCACCCGACTCGAAGCAAACTAAGCTCATGACTACCCTCGAACCCAAGACCTGCTACATCCTGCACTACAGGAGTTTGAAGCAGGCTCTCAGATACGGATTAAAACTCACACGCATTCATAGAGTGCTCAAATTCAAGCAGAGCACATGGCTCAAACCCTACATCGATCTGAACAGCGATATGAGGAAGAAGGCGCGAAACGAGTTCGAGAAGAATTTCTTTAAACTTATGAATAACGCGGTGTTCGGAAAAACTATGGAGAATGTTCGCAAGCACGTGGACGTTAAACTCGTGACACACTGGGGTGGGCGCTATGGAGCTGAAGCGCTGATTGCGAAACCCAACTTCCACAGCTGCTCCATCTTTGATGAGAACCTCGTAGCCGTACAGCTCGCGAAAACGGAGGTCTACCTCAGCAAACCGGTCTACGTGGGACTCAGCGTGCTGGACCTTCCCAAGATTCTCGTCTACGAATTCCACTACGACTACATGCGTGAGAGATTCGGTGATCGCTGCAAACTCCTTTACACCGATACGGATAGTCTCCTCTACGAGATTCGCTGCCCTGACATCTACGACATCATAAAGCAGGATATCCTGAGATTCGATACCTCGGATTATGCAGCTGACAACCAATTCGAGATGCCGCGAGTCAATAAGAAAGTCGTCGGACTCATGAAGGATGAATGCAACGGACGAATCATGACGGAATTTGTGGGCTTGCGCAGTAAAATGTATAGCGTACGAGTCGAGGGTCGTGATCACATCAAGAGGGTGAAAGGGGTGAAGACGCGAGTCGTGGAAGTGACCATCACCTTCGATGACTTCATGCAGTGCCTCTTGCAGAAAATATCAAAGTGTCGAGAGCAGCGCATCATCAGATCTCGACTGCACAGAGTGTACACCGAGAAGCAGGTTAAGATAGCGCTCAGTCCTCACGATGACAAACGATTTCTCCTGTCCGATACGACGGACACGCTGCCATGGGGACATTACAAGATTCAGTCTGTGGTGCTAGAACTACCGGGTGAGGATGTATCCATACCGATGGAGGGGGTATGCAATCACGACAGTGGAGGGGTTCAACCAATCAGCGTCACGATGGTGGAGGGGGTAGCTCCTATATGAAAGATGAGCTCATACGTCTGTGAAAAGACTTAACCAATCAGCGTCAAGATGGTGGAGGGGGCAGCTCCCATATGAGCGGTGAGCTCTAATGCCTGTGGATGGATTTGACGAATCGGTACCACGCTCGTGGAGGGGGTAGTCCCCATATGAACGATGAGCTCATACATCTGTGGAGGGAGTTGACCAATCAGCGTCACGATGGTAGAGGGGATAGCTCCTATATGAACGCAGAGCTCACAGCGGTTTCCATCAGACGCTCACGATGGACGTTACAAAGCTTAACAAGATCGCTCTTCTCGGAGATTTTCTCCCAACGAAAAAACTCAACGATCTGAAGGTGCAGCAGAAGTACAAAATCACGGAATTGCGACAAGTCACGACGAAGTACGGATTGAAAGTTGTTGCCAGCCTCGATGATGATTGTCAAGTATTTCTGCCAAAACGTATCTCGACCGCATTGGAGAAAGATAATACCACGTTCGGCCAAATGGTACAGTCGGTATCAGTCGGAGAATTGTTCCTGACATTCCTTGGCCGTGCGATACATCAGATCGAATTTACCATCGATAGTACCAAAGAATTGGTCAAATAAATAAATATATATAAAAACATAAATTTTATATATAATGGTGATTAATAAAATAAATATTACCTCGTTTTACATATGAACATTGTCTCTTTATTTATAAATCAACCTTATTTATCCAGCTATTGTGCGGATTGTCGAATCCCAACCACTTAACATATGCTCGATCTCCACGTTTCTTGAGCACTTTCTCCACGAGATAAACGTCGGGATACCGTGCTTTCAGAAGCTCCTCTTCATAGAAGCCTCCGGCAATGGTTTCCTCCTGATAGTCCTTCAGCTTGTACGTCGTTGGCTTCGTTGGTAGTACTCGATTCACGGTGAAAATTTCAGTTGTCCAGTTGGGTGTGTAGCCTTTCTCGAAAACGTGTTTGTTCTTGCTAACTCGTACCTTGTCACCGATTTTGAACTTGGGTGCTCTGCGGCGTCGATTATCGCACGACAAACGTAGGATCAGCATGCTGGCCGCTGTGACTTCCCTCGGCTTCATCCTGATAGTAGTAATCCCTTCCTCTGTAGCCTGAGCTTCTAAGATCTTTTCTGCATAATATCGGATACGATCGACATAATCATCTACACTCTCTAAGGGCTTCTGATAACTGTTTCCCAACTTTGCTATTAACTGATATACATCTCTAGGAGGGTCATATGTTTCACGCAAAAAATTTGTATATTCTTTAAGATTTCGAAAAGTAATTTTAGAGATTTTATTCCAAATGGAGGGCAGCAGTTTGACCTTTAGGAGTCTCAATAATTGCTGATCGAGCGCCCCTCCGGTCATTTGACTGGCCTCCTCTATACCTGCGATATAACGACCAAGCGATGTCTTTTTACCGTCGAAATCGGGGATGAACCGCAATGCTTCACGCAAGGTGGACAGCGTCGCGGGATCATATGCTCTAACCTGCTCATTCATTGCTGTATTTAATTTCCGCCGAGAATTAAAATTTCTATTATTTCGCGGAGTTGAACTATCCTCTGGGTTCTGTGAGGTGCTCAAATTGCCACCCACAGGGGTTGAAAATTGATCGTTATCACAACAAGGAGAATGTTCATCTACAGGTTCGGATCGTTCAAATGATTTTACAGGGGTTCGTAATAATGGCAAAGCAATCGGACTTCTAACTTTATTAAAAATTGAATTTTCTGGAGATTTTCCTGAAACTCGAGCAGAAGGCAAAAAGGGTAAATTACTACTTTTATTGGCAGAAACAGTTAATTTTGGCGTTTTTAATACACCACTAAAAAGACACCATGGGAAAATATTTGACCTCGAAGATATAGCGACAGTTAATGGATTAGACTTTTCCTTTTCCTTATTCACGGGTGATTTTATTTCGAGAGCCTGCTGTATCGCGAGACTATTCTTAAACAATTCCAACTCAGACGGAGATAATACTTTTTCTGCACCATAAATCAATTCTTCCTCGGAATCACAAAATTCTTCCTTTTCTATTAATGATAATGACGATGAAACTCGAGATAATCCCTCAGGGGATTTGACAGGTTCTGAATTATTGGTTTCAAGGGTCTCGGTCAAATCTACATCATTATCCTCTTTTTCTGATAAATTTTCATCATCTTCTAAAACACGCTTCCTTTCGTTGGGATAATTACTCAAAACGGACTCATCAACACGAACTTTAGAACGGGTTTGCCTACGCATTTATACGACGGGGTCGTTGACCAGTGGTGGACGCTTGGACTTACCTTCGTCCACCCTCATCCAGTTGAAACAATACATATAGCGGCAACAATGAATAGCAAAAAAAAACATGCGCAATATTTTTAATATTTCAAATAACACAAAATTTTCATGGGAATAATCATGCGAACACAAAGAAAAAGAAAATCAAAACAATTTATAAATGCACTCTCAAGATCCCGGACGAGCCCCCAAATTTTTGTTACGTCCTGACCCTCGATTTTTCCCATCTCGGCCAAGAAAAGCGCGGCATTCCCTTTAACACGTTATTCGAGATAAAATCGGCATTGGCCTGTTTTGCCCTGTTTTGAGCCTAACCTTGCGGAAAATTGCTCAGGATGGGCGGAGAGTGCATAATTTGGTAACAATAGCAAATTAAAACAAAATCTCACGAACAAAACTCTTTAATTTTCGCGAGATACATCGGAAAAGACTAATAAATTGTAATTCGGCAAAATCGGACAAAAAAACTCGTAATATAAAGGGACAAAAATTGTATGATCGCATTAAATAAATTCTGAATAAAACGGGAACTAAACTGTCACTGACGCGGAAGAAAATTAACTACAGGGCCATCCTCAAGATAAGCCTCCTGGGGTTTATCCGCGCAAACTAAGGACAAACGAAATTATCGCGAGTATTAAAATGACCGCTACTACAACGATAGCTATCTTTAATTGGAAAAGGTCCATGGTCGATTGACAACCCTCACAAAAACAAAAATCAACACAGAATTTACTCAACCACGACTCGATTAAATTTTAATTACTCAAAGAAATTCAAAATTACTTGAAAATGAATTTAACCACGAATAATGCATAAATTTATATTGGAAATGAATATGAAATGTTAAACACAAAAAAAAACACTATTGATCCATTATTTTCCGAAACAAAACATGAGTGACTCAAATGAATTTAACTCGCACATATTTCACTGAATTTACGAACATGAGCACTTTCTAGGAGAAAATAAATTCACACGAAAAATAATCCTACAATCGATTGAAACACGAACAGGTTTTTCGGAATAATTTACTCGGAACATTGAAATAAACGAATTGCACAAACAAAAATAAAAATAATTTTAAACGACGCGAAATAAATTGGACAAAGAATTGAACTTAAGCATGAGGAAGATAAAATTGGCAAAATAATTTTGGTCAGACACTTTTCACAAAACTGAAGTTAAATCAACATAACTCTTCACAAAACTGAATTTAACACAAAAATCTGAATTTCCATAAAACACAAAAATCTGAATCTCCATAAAACTGAATTTAACACAAAAATCTGAATTTCCATAAAACTGAATTTAACACCAAAAATCTGAACTTCCATAAAGCTGAATTTAACACAAAAATCTGAATCCAAAAACGACAAAATAACGCGAAAAGGGAAAACAACGACGAAAGTATTTCATAGACCTTCAACGGTGAGTAACCCGGTAGTTTCGGTTACGGGCCTCGAGCCGTCTTGGGGTGTCGACCGGGGTCGGAGACACCGCGCAACACGAACAAGGATATACTGACACATGCAAGAAAACATTTTGAGATACTTACTACATCGATGATTATGGAAACAAAGTGAGGTATAAGGCCGGCAAAAATTGGACAATGACGACGATGAAAACGATTTACCACGAGGTTGAACGTAATGGTGAATTTGTGGCAGGGCAAACAGTGTCCAACAAAACAAAATGTTCACACGAGAAAAAAAAATATATTTTGCTCTTTAAATCACAAGGTCAAGCGAAAAGAAATGAAACGTCTGTTCACAACAAAATAGGAATAAAAATATTGTCCGCAAAAATAAAATGGTTCACAAAAATAAAATATTGTCCGCAAAAATAAAGTTGTTCGGTCTTGAAATCGATTGAATAAAATAAAATAAAATAAACTTGAGTTACTGTGTCAAAAATGATGAAAAGTATATAAAGAAAAATAATTGACGCGACGAACAGCGATTCTGCTTAAAAATTTCTCCGGACTTTCTGAACGTTCTGACATACCGCGACTTCAAACTAAGATCTACTCTGGCCTCCGACTGCCAGCGATTCGTTACTTAAAATTTTCTTCCGACTCTGACGAACAATCCGCCTACTTAAGATTTCTCCCGATTCTAACGAACAACCCGCGGGCTCATTACCCGGTCTTATATAGGGTCCTCTATAATGGCTTAGTTTCGGCGGTGGGGAGGTACGCCCTTAGACGCCTTAGACGCTCCAGGCTCCTCCGCCGCCTCCACCTCGCATCCCCGATGATCCCCTGGAATCTATATAATCGAAAATTTATACTTATGATTAACACGAATTCATCCTTATAATATAATATTCACTCCTGCATTCCTTTATAATAATTATTTCATTATTACCTAATAATCAGAAAACGAATTTTCTCATACATACGCCGTCTTTTCATGAAGACGCTCATTCTGTCTCTCTCATACTTACATATTTCGTATTTACTTTCTCACTCACTCTATCCCTCGTTTTGGAGGTACCACACAGTGGAGGAGTAAACCCCTCTTCTTCATTCTGGTCACTCTCTCCTTCTCATCCCTCCATGCTTGCATTTGACTTCTCCTACGGGCCACGCGTTGACCCGTCATAGGCTCTCGATGTCACACACACATACATACACATCCATTCGTCTTTTCCCATTCGTACTCTCGTTCGGTGACAACTTCTCCTCTGTTTCTCTGTATCTTTCTCGCTCTGGATGTCGTTCGATCTTTCCTCTCATTCTATTCATTCCTATTTCTTTATAATTATTTACCATGCGGAGGTTCGGATGCAATGGTGTATGTCATGCTATTTCTTTTGGATTATAATTAATTCTTTCCAATAATTATACGAAAGGAAATTATTTTAGCGTATCCAAACTACTCAAAATTCTCATAATTATTAACCAGTTATTCAGATTCTAGATTTGTTACAACAATTGAAATTTTATTTATATACTCCGGATCTTGTGCAATTTTATGATTCCGGCTTTATCATTTCTCTTACTTGTCATTACAGGAAAGATCTATCTTCATGGTCACGCAACTATCACACATACATTCATTCATCAAACTCGTAATTATTATAGGAAAAGGATTCGTTCACAATTTTCATTTCCACATAAACCTTTACCCATGCATTACGAAATCTCCTGAAATCTTTGAATTTGGTCGTTGTTAATTAAAAAGGAAAACGTAAATTAAATAATGCGCTTGCTACGCTTTTGGGGTCTTTGTTGGATTCGATGCCGAATTTTGGTGTCGCCCCTCCTTCATAGGCGAGAGCTTGGATTCGTATGTTGATGGGACATACGCCTTCCGAATCCCAGGACTTGGGACAAAGCGCTGCTTGCTCTCTTTCTTTGGCTATAGACTCGGGGTTCTCTTCGTGCAGTATAAACATTCAGTGCTCATTAAATTGGAGTCCAATAACAGTCCAAGCATAAACAGATATTCTCAAAAGTTTGTTTAATTTTGGTCGTCGATGATTGGGTGCTTCGTCGAAATCTTTCTTCCATCGAATCTCCTCGACTCGACCACTGCGGTAGTTTATCGATCACGTGCAGAGCTCATGTAGACCACCCATGAGAATTATCCGATGACTTTTTCCAGACGCCGTTCCCAAAAAGTCGTAACAAGGCTAAAACCTCCCATAATTTCGGAGCAAGAAAAAAAAGAAAAACAACAAAGATTCAAAGAAGAATTCTCTTCTCTTCGACCAATTTCGATTCATGGAAATTCCGAACTAGTTTAAAATAAAATTAAACATTTAAATGCAATAATCTATAATCTAATGCCACCTTTACCATCGCCGATGACCTGACCCAGGTACCCATGCTCATTCTTGATTTTACATTTTTACATCCGTTCACTCACGTACTTTCGGGAATTTAGTTCATAAAGTCTTCATTCGGGGATAAGGAAAAAGAGGATCACCGGTCACTTAGCTTTAGATGAGGCATACACGCTCTGTCTCTCCTGCTTTCCTTCTCACACACACCCAAAGAGACCGCCTGTGGTTCTCACGAAGGCAAAGACTTTGCACTCAACCTGTATTAGTGTCCCATGCACATTGCTTTTCGTTGTGCACAAAGGCCCACCACTTCTGAGTAATCTGATGCCATGGCCAAAGATTTCTTCAGCATCGACGGACTATCCGAGTTCTCCAAAGAAAAAAAACGATTCTCTCGTATGACCGGGTCCCTTTCCTCGTATTGAATTTTATTGAGAATTACAAGATATAAGTAATCTCAAATCGATGCAAAAGTCCCGAAAGTCACGGGACGTAACATCGGTAAAAATATAAACGCTCGATTGACGGAACTCTCTTACCGTCATTCGACGAGCGCGACAGTTCGTTTCGATAGGATTCGATCGAGAATCATAGATTCGCGACCGAGAACTCATCGGTTCGAATGTATTCGCTCTCGTCGAGTTGCTGATCGCGTATGTACTGTTACGTCCCGCGACTTTCGGGACTTTTGCATCGATTTCAAATTACTTATATCTTGTAATTCTCAATAAAATTCAATACGAGGAAAGGGACCCGGTCATACGAGAGAAACGTTTTTTTTTCCTCTGGAGAACTCGGATAGTTCGGGCTGTCTTCAAACCAAGCCGTCGACACGAATATGGTCTCAAGTGAGCATAAATTATCGAGAGGTGACGCCATGGCGGCGTCGATATCGCAGCTCTTCATAACAAAATGTCCATCGTCGGGCGTGAAGAAAAACATCCGTTGATGCTGAAGAAATCTTTGGCCATGGCATCAGATTACTCAGAAGTGGTTGGCTTTTGTGCACAACGAAAATCAATGTGCATGGGACACTAATACAGGCTGAGTGCAAAATCTTGGCCTTTGAGAGAACCACAGGCGGTCTCTTTGGGTGTGTGTGAGAAGGAAAGCAGGAGAGACAGAGAGACAGAGCGTGTATGGCTCATCTAAAGCTAAGTGACCGGTGATCCTCTTTTTCCTTATCCCCGAATGAAGACTTTATGAACTGAATTCCCGAAAGTACGTGAGTGAACGGATGTAAAAATGTAAAATCAAAAATGAGCATGGGTACCTGGGTCAGGTCATCGGTGATGTTAAAGGTGGCGTTAGATTATAGATTACTGCATTTAAATGTTCAATTTTATTTTAAGCCAGGTCGGGATTTCCATGAATCGAAATTGGTCGAAGAGAAGAGAACTCTTCTTTGAATCTTTGTTGTTTTTCTTTTTTTTTCTTGCTCCGAAATTATGGGAGGTTTTAGCCTTGTTACGACTTTTTGGGAACGGCGTCTGGAAAAAGTCATCGGATAATTCTCATGGGTGGTCTACATGAGCTCTGCGCGTGATCGATAAATTAACGCAGTGGTCGAGTCAAGGAGACTCGATGGAAGAAAGATTTCGACGACGCACCCAATCATCGACGACCAAAATTAAACAAACTTTTGAGAATATCTGTTTATGCTTGGACTGTTATTGGACTCCAATTTAATGGGCACTGAATGTTTATGCTGCACGAAGAGGACGCCGAGTCTATAGCCAAAGAAAGACAGCAAGCAGCGCTTTGTCCCAAGTCCTGGGATTCAGAAGGCGTATGTCCAATCGACATACGAATCCAAGCTATCGCCTACGAAGGAGGGGCGACACCAAAATTTCGCATCGAATCTAACAAAGACCCCACAAGCGTAGCAAGCGCATTATTTAATTAACGTTTTTCTTTTTAATTAACAACGACCAAATTCAAAGATTTCAGGAGATTTCGTAATGCATGGGTAAAGGTTTATGTGGAAATGAAAATTGTGAACGAATCCTTTTCCTATAACGATTGTGAGATCGATGAAATTGATGAGATTGTGAGTTTGTGTGATAGTTGCGTGAGCATGAGATAGATCTTTCCTGTAATGACAAGTAAGAGAAATGATAAGCCGGAATCATAAAATTGCACAAGATCCGGAGTATATAGATAGAATTTTCAATTGTTGTAACAAATGTAGAATCTGAATAACTGGTTGATAATTATGAGAATTTTAAGTAGTTTGGATACGCTAAAATCATTTTCTTTCGTATAATTATTGAAAATAATTAATTCCAATCCAAAAGAAATAGCATGACATACACCATTGCATCCGAACCTCCGCATGGTAAATAATTATAAAGAAATAGGAATGAATAGAATGAGAGGAAAGATCGAACGACATCCAGAGCGAGAAAGATACAGAGAAACAGGGGAGAAGTTGTCACCGAACGAGAGTACGAATGAGAAAAGACGAATGGATGTGTATGTATGTGTGTGTGACATCGAGAGCCTATGACGGGTCAACGCGTGGCCCATAGGAGAAGCCAAATGCAAGCATGGAAGGATGAGAGAGAGAGAGAGAGAGAGAGAGAGAGAGAGAGAGAGTGACCAGAATGAAGAAGAGGGGTTTACTCCTCCGCTGTGTAGAACCTCCAAAACGAGGGATAGAGTGAGTGAGAAAGTAAATACGAAATATGTAAGTATGAGAGAGACACAGTGAGCGTCTCCATGAAAAGACGGCGGATGTACAAAAAATTCGTTTTCTGATTATTAGGTAATAATGGAATAATTATTATAAAGGAATGCAGGAGTGAATATTATATTATAAGGATGAATTCGTGTTAATCATAAGTATAAATTTTCGATTATATAGATTCCAGGGGATCATCTTGGATGCGAGGTGGAGGCGGCGGAGGAGCCTGGAGCGTCTAAGGCATCTAAGGGCGTACCTCCCCACCGCCGAAACTAAGCCATCCTAGAAGACCCTATATAAGACCGGGTAATGAGCCCGCAGTACGTCAGAGTCGGAAGAAAATTTTAAGTAACGAATCGATGTTCAGACCACTGGAAAAATTTTAAGTAGACGAATCGCTGGCAGTCGGAGGCCAGAGAAGATCTTAGTTTTAAGTCGCGGTATGTCAGAGTTGTCAGAGAACCGAAAGAAATTCTAAGAGATCGAATCGCTGTCCGTCGTGTCAATTATTTTCTTCATATACCTTTCATCATTTTTGTCACAGTATCTTAATTTTATTTTACTTTATTTTATTTGACCGATTTCGATACCGGACAATTTTATTTTTGCGAATATTTTCATTTTTATTTTTATTGTGAACAAACATTGATTTTGCTTTTCGTGTGGACATTGTGTTTTGAAGCCCAATATATTTTTGGTGCGAACATTTTGCTTTTGTGTTGGACACTGTTTTTGCCCTGCAACCAATTACCGTTTCGTTCATCTTCGTGGTCAATCGTTTCTATCATCTTCATCATCATCAAAGCTTTTCATTGTTCTTTTCGTAAAAAGGGACCGTCAAGTAGTGAGTATCTCAAAATGTTTTCTCGCATGTGTCAGTATATCTTCGTTCGCGTTGCGTGGTGTCTCTGACCCCGGACGACACCCCATGACGACTCAAGGCCCATAACCGAAACTACCGGGTTACTCACCGTTGAAACCCTATGAAATATTTTCGTCGTTGTTTTCCCTTTTCGCGTTATCCTTTTTTTTTTTGGTATTAGATTCCGATTTTTGGTGTTAAATTCGGTTTTATGGAGATTCAGATTTGTGTGTTAAATTCAGTTTTATGGAAATTCAGACTTTTGTGTTGAATTCCGTTTGTGAAAAGTTATGTCAATTTAACTTTAGTTTTGCGAAAAGTGTCTGATCAAAATTATTTTCCCAATTTCATCTTACTCATGTTTAAGTTCAATTCTTTGTCCAATTTATTTTGCGTCCTTTAAAATTATTTTTATTTTTGTTTTGTGCAATCAGATTATTTCAATGTTCCAAGTAAATCATTCCGAAAAACCTGTTCGTATATTTCAATCGGTTGTAGGACTATTTTTCGTGTGAAATTGTTTTCTCTTAGGAAGTGCTAATTGTTTGTGAATTCAGAATATGTGCGAGTTAAATTCATTTGAGTCATTTACATTTTGTTCCGGAAAATAATGAATCAATAGTGTTTTCGTGTTTATCATTTGATATTTATTTCCAATATAAATTTATGCATTATCCGTGGTTAAATTCATTTTCGGAAATTTAGAATTTATTTGAGTGATGAAAATTCAATCGAGTCGTTGTCGAGTGAATTCTTTGTTGATTTTTGTTTGTGTGAGTTGTCCTGTCTATTGACCATGGACCTCTTCCAATTAAAAATAGCCGTCGTTGTATCAGTGGTCATCTTAGTCGTCGTGATAATTACGTTTGTCCTTGCAATTTGCGCGGATAAGCCTCAGGAGGTTAATCCTGAGGATGGCCCTGTAGTTAATTTTCTCCCGCGTCAGTGAAAGTCGAGTTTGCGTATTCTTATCAGAATTTATTTAATGTGATTACACTATTTTTGTCCCTTTATATTACGAGTTTATTTGTCCGATTTTTCCGAATTACAATTTATTAGTCTTGTTCGATGTGTCTCGCGAAAATTAAAGAGTTCTTTTCGCGAGATTTTATTTCAATTTGCCATTGTTACCAAATAAATTATGCACTCTCTGCCCATCCTGAGCAATTTTCCGCAAGGGTAGGCTTAAAACAGGGCAATAACCTGGCCAATGCCGATTTTATCTCGAATAACGTGTTAAAGGGAAAGCCGCGCTTTTCTTGGCGGAGATGAGAAAAATCGATGGTCAGGACGTAACAGTACAGTAGACTCGCCATAAGCTTTACTACCGAAATTGCACGTTTTCGGTGATGATAAACACGCTCAATCGACGATGATCCTTTAGCATCGTTCGACGAGTCTGATAATTCATTTCGACGAGACTCGGTCGAGAATCTAGTATTCTCGGTCGAGTACTCGTCGATTCGAATATGTCAGAGCTCGTCGAATTTTTGATCGCGTAACTATAATCGACTCTCGAAGAAAGAGCCAGAGAGATGGAGAGCGAGAGAAAAAGTAATTTTGGCCAAGATTGCATGTTTTCGGTAAAAATATAAACGCTCGATTGACGGAACTCTCTTACCGTCATTCGACGAGCGCGACAGTTCGTTTCGATAGGACTCGATCGAGATTCATAGATTCGCGACCGAGAACTCATCGGTTCGAATGTATTCACGGTCGTAGAGTTGCTGATCGCGTATGTACAGTAGACTCGCCATAAGCTTTGCTACCGAAATTGCACGTTTTCGGTGATGATAAACACCCTCGATCGACGATGCTCTTTTAGCATCGTTCGACGAGTCTGACAATTCATTTCGACGAGATTCGATCGAGAATCTAGTATTCTCGGCCGAGTACTAGTCGATTCGAATATGTCAGAGCTCGTCGAATTTTCGATCGCGTAACTATGATCGACTCTCCAATAGAGAGAGCTAGAGAGAGAGAGAGAGAAAAAATAATTTTGGCCGAGATTGCATGTTTTCGGTAAAAATATAAACGCTCGATTGACGGAACTCTCTTACCGTCATTCGACGAGCGCGACAGTTCTTTTACGATATGACTCGATCGAGAATCATAGATTCGCGACCGAGAACTCATCGGTTCGAATGTATTCGCGCTCGTCCAGTTGCTGATCGCGTACGTAGTACAGTAGACTTGCCATAAGCGAGAGTGCTTTGCCACCGAATTCGCACGTTTTCGGTGATGATAAACACGCTCGATCGACGATGCTCTTTTAGCATCGTTCGACGAGTCTGACAATTCATTTCGACGAGACTCGGTCGAGAATCTAGTATTCTCGGTCGAGTACCCGTCGATTCGAATATGTCAGAGCTCGTCGAATTTTTGATCGCGTAACTATAATCGACTCTCCAAGAAAGAGCCAGAGAGATGGAGAGAGAGAGAAAAAGTAATTTTGGCCAAGATTGCATGTTTTCGGTAAAAATACACACGCTCGATCGACGGAACTCTCTTACCGTCATTTGACGAGCTCGACGGTTCGATTCGATAGAACTCGATCGACAATCTAGTATTCCCAGCCGAGAACTCCTCGATTCGAATATGTCAGAGCTCGTCGAATTTTCGATCGCGTACCTACAATCGACTCTCCAAGATAGAGCGAGAGAAAGAGAGGGAGAGAGAGAAAGACATTTTCACCGAAATTGCACGTTCTCGGTGATGATAAATGCGCTCGATCGACGATGCTCTTCTAGCATCGGTCGACAAGTAGGATGATTCATTTCGACGAGATTTCATCAAGAATCTAATATTCTCGGCCGAGAATTCGACTATCCGAATATATCAAGACTTGTCGAATTTTCGATCGCGTACCTGAAATCGACTCTCCAAGAGAGAGCGAAAGAGAGAGAGGGGGAGAGACATTTTCGCCGAGATCACATGTTGTTGGTAAAAATACATACGCGCGATCGACGATACCCTCTTACCGTCATTCGACGAGCTCGACAGTTCGTTTTGATGAGACTCGATCGAGAATCACAAATTCACGACCGAGAACTCATCGTTTGTAATGAATTCGCGCTCGTCTAGTTGTTGATCGCGTACGTACATAAGCGAGAGTGCTTTGCCACCAAAATTTCACCTTATTCTCGGTGATGATAAGCACGCTCGATCGACGATGCTCTTTTAGCATCGTTCGACGAGTCAGACAGTTTATTTCGACGAGACTCGATCGAGAATCTAGTATTCTCCGCCGAGAACTCGTCTATTTGAATATGTCAGGGCTCGTCGAATTTTCGGTCACGTACGTACAATCGACTCTCCAAGAAAGAGCGAGACAGCGAGAGAGAGCGAGAGAGAGAGAGAGACATTTTCGCCGAAATTGCACGTTCTCATCGATGATAAATACGCTCGATCGACGATGCTCTTCTAGCATCGTTCGACGAGTCGGACAATTCATTTCGACGAGATTTGCTCTAGAATCTAATATTCTCGGCCGAAAACTCGTCTATTCGAATATGTCAGGGCTCGTCGCATTTTCGATCGCGTACATGCAATCGACTCTCCTAGATAGAGAGAAACTGAGAGAGAGTCATTTTAGCCGAGATTCATTTTGCTCGGTAAAAATACACACTCTCCACCGATGATGCTCTCTTACCGTTAGCTCGACGATTTATTTCGACGAGATTCGATCGAGAAACTAGATCCTCGCCCGAAAACTCTTCGAGCAGACTATGAATATGTCAGGGCTTGTCGAATTTCCGTTGACGTACCCACAGTTGATTCTCCAAGAGAGAGCGAGCAAGCGAGAGAGATCGAGAGAGAGAAAGAGTCCATGTATTGTTAGTTGCCGACACTATATATAGTACACGTTCTCGGTGACGCGTGCGAATACATTTGTGTGCAGGCACAAATATTTCCACGCACGCATACACGCTTAGGCGTCACGTACGCTTGTAGCTGTTTTTTTGTGGAGCCATCTAGCGGTGGCGCGGTCCGCTTCGGCGGTAACGCGCCCCGTACACTACTATGCCGACCCCGTTCGAGTTCGCCGTCGCCTTTCACATGCTCTTAAGGAGGTTCTTAACATCAATTTGGTGCGGCAGGGGGAACGTGTCGGCGCGGTGCGGGCGACGTGCGGGGCAGGTTGCGTTCGGCATTTGTTTCACCAAGCCATTACTCACGCTCAATTCTGTTTACAAGTCTATTTCACAATTGAAACGGTGAAAAACTTTCTTTATGGGCAAATTATATCTATGAAGGTCTAATCTGTCGTTTAAGCGGTTCTTCGGGGAAAAGTTACCGTTTTTTCACTCCTAAAATAATCTGCAATCATAACTTCGAATACTTCTCCCATAAGAGCCCACGTATAATCGGAATATGTAATATTTTTTTTCTCCTCAACTACGCGGTCAAAAAATCTGAAATAATTACGGTTTATTCCTAGTACTACCTCCCCTCAAATTTTAGAATCATTCTTACGCTTTTTAACCTGTTTTTCTCTGGGTTAAGAACCTCCATAACAGGTCTTAGATTTCTTGTTCTGTATTTATATTCCCTTATAGTTTTGGCTGCACATAATCTTGGTTTTTTGCTAAAGTACGGTAAGCACAACGTTGGTTGGTTTTTGTTTAATCTGGTCGTTTTAATTCTACCGGGTAACTTAATTTCTATTCCGTTTTGACCCACTGTAATATTATCGATTTCAATTACACATAATTTTTCTTGGAAACTTTTCAACATTTTTTGTTTTTTAATTTTTTCAAAAATTTTGTTTGCCAGTTTATAAAAAATAGCTTGTAAAAACCGTTATGGTGTGACGGTCGAACGGGGGAATGAGTGGTGACGATCCAAGACGACGAGAAAAAGAATCAAGTGTGCCGCCCGTGGATTCGAACCCGGGATTCTCCGGCTTGCAAGCGGGAGCGCTAACCACTGCGCTACGACCACCGATTTTCTCTCTCATTTGTGTCGTCTACTTGGATGTAATACGGGATCGTCACCCCCCCCCCCCCCCCCCCCGAACTCGACGTCCACGTCGATTGTGCAGAGTTGCGGGTGTTCGGTTTCGAATGTATGTGGAGTATACGTTGATGCTACGCTTGCCTATGTCCCTCGTTGGAGCTCTTCCCTCGCTCTGCTTTCTTTGTATTATCCCGCTGAGTGGCTCTTCAGTGCCAGGCCTTTTTGCGTGAAGTCTGTGTTGTTTCCTCCATACATGATGCTTGTGAACGTTTGTTGGTCCCAAAACTTCTGACACCAGTTTGTGATGGTCGAACGGGGTACACTAGGACCTCGATTTAACGGCCAGTGGCGCGACCGGATCCGCATCGCACCTTGTTAAATCGAGGTAGCGTATTCCCGCCCATGCTGTATCAGTGCATCGGCACTCCGTGCTACGGGCCTGATTGGGGAGACTTTAAGCGTCTCCCACCATCTCCTACCACGAGAAATACCGATCGATAAATGCGACATAGTGGGGACTGTCTATTAAATCGAGGCCATTAAATCGAGGTCCTAGTGTAATGAGTGGTGTCGATCCAAGACGACGAGAAAAAGAATCAAGTGTGCCGCCCGTGGATTCGAACCCGGGACTCTTCGGCTTGCAAGCGGGAGCGCTAACCACTGCGCTATGGCCACCGATTTATCTCTCTCATTTGTGACGTCTACTTGGATGTAATGCGCGATCGTCACACTGATAATAATTTGTACTCGATTGACAAAATAGACTAATAGTTGAATAATCATTAATGTTATTGGGAAAAACGATGTGGGGTTAGAAAAACAGGCGTGCAGAGGTACCAGCGCACCGATACGACGTGCCGCGCTAGATAAATTAATTTATCTCTACCAGTAAACATAATTTCTCCATTAATAAAAAATACGGTTTTTACAGAAAATTTGACGTAGATACGATGGTTGTATTAAGAAATCGTTAAAATTTGGTGGCCATGGTTAAGAGTGTATGCCTCATCTATAGCTAAGTGACCAGTGATCCTCTTTTTCCTTATCCCCGAATGAAGATTTTATGAACTGATTTCCCAAAGTACGCGAGTGAACGAATGTAAAAATGTCAAATCGAGAATGAGCATGGATACCTGGGTCAGGTCATCGGTGATGGTAAAGGTGGGTTATAGATTATTGCATTTAAATGTTTAATTTTATTTTAGACTAGATCGGGATTTCCATGAATCGAAATTGGTCGAAGAGAAGAGAATTCTTCTTTGAATCTTAGTTGTTTTTTTTTCTTGCTTCGAAATTATGGGAGGTTTTTGCCTTGTTATGACTTTTTGGGAACGGCATCTGGAAAAAGTAATCGGAGAATTCTCATGGGTGGTTTACATGAGCTCTGCACGTGATCGATAAATTAACGCAGTGGTCGAGTCGAAGAGACTCGATGGAAGAAAGATTTCGACGAAGCACCCAATCATCGACGACCAAAATAAAACCAACTTTTGAGAATATATGTTCATGCTTGGACTGTTATTGGACTCCAATTTAATGAGAACTGAATGTTTATGCTGCACAAAAAGGATGCCGAGTCTATAGCCAAAGAAAGAGAGCAAAGAGCGCTTTTTCTCAAGTCCTGGGATTCAGATGGCGTATGTCCCATCTACATCTGATTCCGAGCTCTCGCCTACGAAGGAGGGGCGACACCAAAATTCAACATCGAGTCCAACAAAGACCCCAAAAGCATAGCAAGAGCATTATTTAATTAACGTTTTCTTTTAAATAACAACGACCGAACTCAAAGGTTTTAGGAGATTATGTAATGCATGGATAAAGGTTTATGTGGAAATGAAAATTGTGAACGAATCCTTTTTCCAAATATGAAGCAAACCACACCAAGTGGGCCACTAAAAAATCGTGTGATCTCGAAATATTATGAAACATTTTTTTAAAGGTTATTCGAGTGTCAAAAGCAAGCTGAATTTTTCTCAAATTTTTAAATCTGTTTCTACACCCCCAAATTTGGATATCAATTTTTTTTTATTTATTTTTTAATCCATTTTACATATAAAACGATCCATTGCACAAAAAAAAACACCTTAACATAAAATTTAGGTTTTCGAATATACTTTATAATCTAATCTATTTTGAAGCTGTTCGAATACACGAATTCTCTTCGTGTATTTTCCAGCAAGACAAGGCAATAATATTTTTTTTCGTCGAGTTCGTCCTTTTTTATTTTCCTATAACTTTGAGAGAACTTTCGTTGATTTCATCACAAACTACAGAAAAATTGGCATGGTGGAGAATTCATATCTTCCAAGTAATTTCTAAGGTTAACTGATGAAAACACTTGCTACTTACGACAAATATTCGATGTTATCCAACGCCCCCATTAAATTTATTGGAAAAACATTGAATATAATTTACCGTGTATCACCGTGGGGGTCAAAGTTAAAAGTCGGACTTCACAAAACACCTTGGTATTTCCGAACAGTAAACGATTTACACAGATAATGATATTAACATTTTAGATACATTCATCTAAAACGTTAATATCATTACGACAAATATTCGATGTTATCCAACGCCCCCATTAAATTTATTGGAAAAACATTGAATATACATTATTTACCGTGTATCACCGTAGGGGACAAACTCAAAAGTTGGGACCTCACAAAATACCGTGGTATTTCCGAACAGTAAATGTATGTGTAAATCGTTTACTGTTCGGAAATACCAATGTACAGTCCGACCTCCGAATAAGAACGGTAAAGCCCCCAAGGGGAAGAGTTTTGTCTATATTTCTGGTACCCCCACCAGGCGCGCGCTCCACGCTCTCGGACTCGCTCTGTCTCTCTCTCTCCTTTTCGATTCACTCGAGCGTGACTCGAGCTCGGAGTTCGAGTCGGAGTGGGGGAAGCGCTCGAACGAGAAAGAGGGGAACCGTTCTTATTCCGGGCGTTCTTATTCGGAGGTCGTACTGTATTTTGTGAGGTCCCAACTTTTGACTTACACATACATTTACGGAGATAATGATATTCACATTTTAGATAAATTTGTCTAAAATGTTAATATCATAAATTTTTAGATAAATTTATCTAAAATGTTAATATCATTATCTGTATAAATGTATGTGTAAATCGTTTACTGTTGTGAGTGAGGGAGAGAGTAGTTATATATGTCGCGTTCCACGTCAACTCAGCCACCCCGTTTTTTTTATTGTCTCGAAAAAATTATTCAGTATGGGAATTTCAAAGAACAATATATCCATGACATTTTACCAAAATTTCATCCCCCCACTATTGTTGGTTCTCGAGATAATGATTAATGAAGTCTCAATTTTGTAAAAATCATTACTTCGTAACTACTGATCGGATTTAAACGATTAAAAAAAGAATCTTTTTTATTTTTTTGCCCTTTTCGAAAAAAAATATGTCATCATCGGATAAAAGCTCATTAGACAGTTTTCGGGGTAAATTAGCAAAAAACAATTTTTTCCTCGTCACTGATGCCTTGTTCCATTTTGAAAAAATTTTGCGGAGTTGTGCATCGCCTCCCTCTATCAGAAAAAAAATACTGAGTAGAATTCCGATTGGCCCTTTCGTGGAAAAAAAAAAAAAATCGAAAAATTTTCCCGAAAACTGTCTAATGAACTTTTCTCCAATGACGGCATATTTTTTTTCAAAAAGGGCAAAAAAAATAAAATAGATTCTTTTTTTAGTCGTTAAAATCCGATCAGCCGTTACGAAGTTATGATTTTCACAATATTGAGAATTTATTAATCATTATCTCGAGAACCAACAATAGTGGGGGGACGAAATTTTGGTAAAATTTCATGGATATATTGTACTTTGAAATGCCCATACTGAATAATTTTTTCGAGACCAAAAAAAATACGGGGTGGCTGAGTTGACGTGGCTGCGTTGACGTGTCGTATTCCACGTTAACTCATCAGCCACCCCGTTTTTTTTTTATCTCGAAAAAATTATTCAGTATAGGCATTTCAAAGTACAATATATCCATGACATTTTACCAAAATTTCATCCCCCCACGATTGTTGGTTCTCGAGATAATGATTAATAAATTCTTAATTTTGTAAAAATCATAACTTCGTAACGGCTGATCGGATTTTAACGACTAAAAAACAAATCTTTTTTATTTTTTTTGCCCTTTTTGAAAAAAAATATGCCGTCATTGGAGAAAAGTTCATTAGACAGTTTTCGGGAAAATTTTTCGATTTTTTTTTTTTTTCCACGAAAGGGCCAATCGGAATTCTACTCAGTATTTTTTTTTCTGATAGAGGGAGGCGATACACAACTCCGCAAATTTTTTTCAAAATGGAACAAGGCATCAGTGACGAGGAAAAAATTGTTTTTTGTTAATTTACCCCGAAAACTGTCTAATGAGCTTTTATCTGATGATGACATATTTTTTTTCGAAAAGGGCAAAAAAAATAAAAAAGATTCTTTTTTTAATCGTTTAAATCCGATCAGTAGTTACGAAGTTATGATTTTTACAAAATTGAGACTTCATTAATCATTATCTCGAGAACCAACAATAGTGGGGGAATGAAATTTTGGTAAAATGTCATGGATATATTGTCCTTTGAAATGCCCATACTGAATAATTTTTTCGAGACAATAAAAAAAAACGGGGTGGCTGAGTTGACGTGGAATGTCCCATATGTAAGTATGAGAGAAATAGGATGAGCGTCTTCATGAAAAGACGGCGTAGGTACGATGAAATTCGCAATTCTCATTTAAAAAAAACAGAAAAACTATTGCAAAGGAATGCTGACGTGAATGTTTCGATAAGGATAATTTTGTATTGATCACAAGTATAAATTTGCGATTATATAGATTCTCGTTGATCATCAGGGATGCGAGATGGAGGCGGCGGAGGAGCCTGGAGCGTTGTAGGCATCTAAGGGCGTACCTCCCCACCACCGAAACTAAGCCATCCTGGAAGACCCTATATAGGACCAGGTAATGAGCCCGCGGTATGTCAGAGTCGGAAGAAATTTTAAGTAGACGAATCGCTGTCAGTCGGAGCCCAGAGTAGATCTTAGTTTTAAGTCACAGTATGGTCAAGTTCAGACGTCAGAGACCGCCGGAATTCTTAAGCTAAATTGCCGTCCGTCGGGTTCATTTTATTCTCATTACATTTTGCACTGGTTTCATTTACCACTGAATTTTCACTTTTATTTCCTTTATTTTTTTCTATTGAATTCAAGCCCCAGGAGGCTTATCTTGAGGATGGCCCATAGTTAATTTCCTCCCACGTCAGTGAAAGTCTAGTTCCCGTTTTTATCAGAATTTAGTTAACGTGATCACACCATTTTTCTCCCTTTACATTATGAGTTTTATTTATCCGATTTTGCCGAGTTACAATTTAGTAGTCTTTTTCGATGTGTCACGCGAAAATTAAAGAGTTTTGCTGGCAAGATTTTATTTTAATTTGCCATTGTTACCAAATTATGCACTCTCCGCCCATCCTGAGCAATTTTCCGCAAGATTAGGCTCAAAACAGGGCAATAACCTGGCTAATGCCGATTTTATCTCGAATAACGTGTTAAAGGGAAAGCCGCGCTTTTCTTGGCCGAGATGAGAAAAATCGAGAGTTAGGACGTAACACTATTATTATCATTATTATTATCTTTATTGTTGTTGTTGTAGTATACAGGGTGGTCCATTTAAGTTGACAAACGCGAATAACTTGGGAATAAAGCATTTTCGAGAAAAATGTTCCAGACAAAAGTTCTATCATTTTTAAAGCGGGATCTGCTGGATATAATTCTTTCCAGGTCAGTAGAGGAGTTAAAGAACAAATGAAGGCAAACTTGGTTTTTTCAAATGGTTACCCCCATTTTTTTACAGATTTGTATTGTATGTGAAAAAATAAACAAACTTTGTTTCAACCGTTTTTTTTCTTCGAGCAGTTTTCTGCGAGTGATTGGGCATTCTTAAAATTTACATATACTACCTCTTAAATGAATATCTTTCACACAAACCTTTGAAAAACATAATAAACAGAACAGTTTCACACCACTCTGTTCGAGAAATAGTCAGTGTAACACATGTTTGAAATGATGTCCTTCGAGTTCGATACACTTATCGATGCGGTTCGCGAAAGATTCCACCGTCCGTAGTAAAACATCTCTGTCAATATTTCGGCAAGCATTTCTGATCCGTTCTTTCATATTCTCCAGTGTGGTTGGCACATCTTAATAAACTTTTTCTTGGAGATATCCCAACAAAAAAAATTCTGGTGAGGTCAAATCAGGTGATCGAGCCGGCCAGTGTACTGGACCACCTCGTCCAATCCACCGATCAGGATAATCTCGGTTCAATAGTTCCCGTGCAACCGCTGAATAATGGGTCGGACAACCGTCGTGCTGAAATCACGTGTTCATCCTTTCTTATAACGGTAAATCTTCAAGAAGTCGTGGTAATTGCTGATCTAAGAACTCCCTGTATTTTGCTCCTGTCAAATGACGTTCAAGAAAGAACGGTCCTATCGCTTTATCCCCAATGATTTCACATAAAATATTGACCGTTCATGGTCTTTGAGCTTCAACTTCGCGCAACCACCGTAGATTCTCTACAGACCAACGATGCATATTATATCTGTTAAGTTTCCCATGGTTTGTGAAACTTGATTCATCAGAAAATAAAACTCGACGAAAAAAATGTCCATCATCCTGCAGTTTTTGAAGAGCCCATTGACAAAACACGATTCGTTTCAAAAAATCATTTCCATGAAGCTCCTGATGTAGAGATACGTGATACGGATGAAATTGGTTACGTTTTAATATTTTTAAGACCCTACTTCATGATATTCCAGAATTACGAGCAATTGCACGAGAGCTTGTGTGTGGTGTTAACGACTCGATCAGTTATACTCCCGGCTTTTCTTTATTCGCGATCGAATTCTCAAACTTTCGCAAGATGGCGGATGAACGTTGGGATGGGAATCCGCGGGGTTAAGGGTATGGCGCACGTGCTCGAAATAATGTAGTCGACAAGCCGCGTCTACTTCTTATTGATGCTAAATACAATAGTTTTATTAGAATTGAAAACGTAAGGTACAAAGGGGCGACGAGGTCTAAGGTTGCCTCGCACGTGTCCCGGTCGTCTCGACAGTCTTTTCTCGAGCTTTTCTACTCTCGTTTTCGTGACTTCGCGCGACACACACGCACCGTGTCTCGCTCGTCGCGCTCTCTCTCGACTCTTCTCTTTCTCGAGCTTATATCTCCTCGTATTCTTACGCGCGCCTGCGCCTCTCGCTTCGGACTTTTCTCGAACCTTCGAGAATGTTCGTATGCCCAGGGGCGTATCGTTATCACTCGGCCATCCTATAACTTACTCGTCCTCGAGTAAGGCTGCTGTCACGTAATCTTTCAAATATTTGGGTGCTCGTCGTACGCGAGTGCTTCGTCGCGTTTCAATCTCCGCATTCCCCGATGACTTTTGATTACCCCGCTCAATTTCGTCTCCAACCTCTCCCTTATCCGGCGTCTCGTCGTTTACTTCCGATCCGTTGATGCTCGATGCTTTGTTTGGTCTCGTAACATCTTCTTCCGATTCGTCTGAAGTCGCGTTGTCTTCGTCATGAGGCTGCCACAATTTCAATTGACTCGCGTGAGCGCTGGTGACGTACTTACGTCCCGCCTCCGATCGTAGCTCTGACACGCGGTACGTGTCTCCTGGTAACTGCTGTGTGATCACTAAGGGTCCCCGATACTTATTTTGCAGCTTGGTACTTTCACCAGTGCCTACCGGCTTGACTCTCATATAAATGATATCTCCAACGTTATACTCGACGTTCCTGGCTCGTCCTGAATCGTAACGTGCCTTCATCTTGCACTGCACCTCGCGAATCTGTTGTCTTGCCCGCTCCTGCAACTCGATCGGAGGTGTATAGCTCTGACTCTCGTCGGTCACGCTACGTAAGTTTCCTTCGTTTCGTCGTGCCGAATATCCGTACAGCATCTCGAATGGGCTTTTCCCTGTTGACGCGTTCGGCGCATCGTTCAACTCGCGTTGCACTTTCGCGAGTCTTGTGTCCCAGTCTCGGCCTTCCTCGTCGCGTAGACTCGCTTGGAGGACTGGAACCAGCGTGGCATTCAATCGTTCCACAAGGCCATTTGCCTGCGGATGACGTGGCGAGTTCAGCGTGTGCCTTATCCCGTGTTGCTCGCAGAACTCCTCGAACCTCTTCGACGTAAAACATGTGCCTCGGTCCGACACAATACGCACTGGCGCCCCGAAATTATCGACGAATTTCTCTAGAGATCGTATTACTCCCGTTGCTTTCGTATCTCGAGTTGCATGTGAGACGATGTACTTCGTCAGATTATCTATAATCGCAAAAATGTACTTATTGTTCGATTTGGAAGTAACAAATGGTCCCGTATGATCGACGTGGATGAGCGAGAATGGTCGTTCACCCGGCGGAATCGGATGCAAAAGTCCGCTTTGCCGCCCTGTCTTCACTTTAGTGAGTGCACAATGAATGCACGCACGAATATGCTTGCGCATATATCGTCGTACTCCCGGAAAATAGTACGTTTGTGTGAGCATCACGCACGCCCGATCGAGACCCGGATGTCCCGCCAAATCGTGATAACGCACGACGATACTTTTCCTCATTGCTCGCGGCACCACGAACAGCAATCGATTCTCACGTTTCTTGTACACGATACCGTTTACGATCTCGTAATCTCGCGTCTCGTTTATTTCATGTTTGTTCCGTATCTTTTCGTCCTTCTCGAGTATTTCTCGTTTCCCTTTTATCCCCACATCCGCGCACTGTTGCATTATAATCTCGTCGAGCTCACTAGTAATTGTGAAAACTCCCCACTCCGACGGCTCTTCTCGGTTTTCCCCGCTCTCCTCAATCGGCGCTCGACTTAACGCGTCTACGTGTGCGAGCTTCTCGCCCGGCTTATGCACGATTTTGAAATCGAATTCACTCAACGTGCTGTTCCAACGAATTACTTGCGGATTCACGGTTCGCGCGGTACACAAGTATAGCAGAGCTTGACAGTCGGTTACAATGGTAAACGGGATATTTACCAACATCGGTCGAAGTCGCGTCACTGCCCAAACTATCGCGAGGAGTTCGAGCTTGCTAGAGTGATAATTTTTTTCCGGCGCACTCGTTCTCCGGCTGATCGCGTAAACCAGCTGTAGTCGTCCTTTCTCGTCCTTTTGGAGTAACAACGCTCCCAACCCCAACGCGCTCGCATCCGTATGCACTTCTGTTTCTCACGATGGATCGAATGGTTGAAGCACCGGTTCGCATGAAAGCGCGCCTTTAAGTGCCTCGAACGCTCTTCCTTCCCGATCACCCCACTCGAATTTCGTTTCTCGTCTCGTTAGTGCGTGTAACGGAGCCGCCATTTGCGCGAATTTCGGAATAAATCGTCTGAAAAACCCGGCCATGCCGAGAAAGCGTCTGACCTCGTGCACTCCTTTCGGTATCGGATATTCGATTATTGCTCGCGTTTTCGGTTCTCCCGGCCCGATTCCCTTATCGCTTATTTCGAACCCGAGGTAACTCACGTGTCGTTGCAAAAATGCGCATTTCTCGAGATTTATCGTTAACCCCGATTGTCGCAGGGCATCCATCACCATAACTAATCGCGCGCGTAAGTCGTTCCACTCTTTCCCCGGAATGAAGATATCATCCAAGTAGTAGAGTACTACATTATCGCGTAACGGACCCAACGTCTTATGCATCATTTTCGAGAAATAAGCGGGACCGTTCATTAACCCGAAAATCATTCGGTTAAACTCGACAGTCTCGTCTGGCGTTATTATCGCCGTTTTCGGTCTCGCGCTTTCTGCTAGGGGAATCTGCAAATAGCCGTGGGCCAAGTCCAACGTTATGAACACCTTACTACCCCTCACTTGCGCCAGATGATCGTCCAAATTTGGCAGTGGGAAATGCACCCTTTCCGTTTGCGCATTTAATTTCCGAAAGTCCGCCACCAGTCGTGACTTACCGTTTTTCTTCTTGACCAGAAGTACTGGGCTCGCGTAAGGAGATTCTGTGTCTCTCACGATCCCCGCATCTTGCCATTCCTTGATTATTCGTTTCATTTCTTTGCGCTCGCGATCACTCGCTCGATACGGCTTCGCGCAGACCGGTCTACTCCCCGGCTTTTCGATTATGTCCATAACTACGTTCGTTGCTTTTCCGAGCTCGAAAATGTTAGTCGCGACACAGTCTCGATATTCGTTCATTATTGACACTAATTCACGCACGACTTCTCTCGGTTACCCCTCTCCAATCTCGAGGTCGCTCTCACGAATCGGCACCTTTGACACTGGGCGCTCGACGGTCGGCACAGTCGCAATTTTTCCTCGCACTAACCGCTGTCCTTCGCGCAGGGTTTGTTCTTTTTCACTCAAATTCAGCACAGTTATCTCGTGGTCTCCCGTCGTACTACTCACTCCGATAAACTGCATAACCGCGGGCGGTACAATCGTGTTCATGGATACCGTCGCTCCCGCATTCGCGTTTGACTCGCTCGGCACAATCGCAATCTGGTAATTTTCGTCACTTTTTTCAAATCTCAACTCTTCCCCATATTTTCGATACATAACATACGGTTTCTCGGTATACGATCGACCGATTATCGCATCGTACGCTTGAGTATCGTCCGGTACCACTCTCACCAGAACATCGGGCACTAACACGTTGTCTACTGTTATGTCCGCTCTTACGACTCCCGGCGACGTGACTTTAAAATGCGCAGGCCCAAATGCCTTCAATTCCGCTGGCGCATGAATCAACTCGAAACGCTCCGCCAGAACCCGTGTCGCTTTGAGGGTGCAATCCGAACTACCCGTATCAATTAGCGCTCGTACGTTCTTCCCGTTTATTACGACCGTTTTGACATATTTGTCTATCGTATTATTATTATTCGACTCGCTTACCGCGTTCACTTGACCGTCGCGGGTGTCTACTCTCTCGTTACAGTGCTTCTGCGTATGACCGGCTTTGTTACATTTTCGACAACGTAACTCTCGTTTCGGTTCCGGACACTCACGCGCGATATGTCCATACTTTCCGCAATTGTAGCACTTTGGCTCGCTTTCGCTGTTTTGTGATTGTGCTCGATTTTCCGTCTTTGACTCGTTCGTGTTCGTAGTCGTTGTTTTCTTCTCGTTCGCGCTTGTACTCGAATTGGTCGCTGTGTTCGATGGCTTTGATTTCCCCTTCCCATTTTCTCGACTCGCGCGGATTCTCGCCCCACGCTGAGACAACATCCTATCGTTCGCGAGCAAATCATGTAGGAGGTCATCTAACGAATAGTGTGGTCGAGCCATCAACGATACACATAACTCTCTCGACCACACTCCATCCAATACTTGTTCCTTGATATCTCGTAAGTCAAGATTCAGATCCATACACATTTTGGTTTTCGCGTGAAAGTACGCGCTTATCGATTCCTCCTTTCCTTGGACCCGACTTACCATCCGTTGCCACTTATCGGACGTGCTCTCCGAAACCACGAAAGTCTTCTTGAACGCTGCCTTAAAATCTTCCCACGTTTGCAGTTTCGCTGCTCTTGCTCGGTACCAGTCACGCGCTCCTGCACGCAAATGCATACGAGCAGTTTCGAGAGCGTAATTTTCTGGCCACTTGTGGATGCGCTGCATGCTCTCTATGTTTTCGAGCCACTCGCGTGGTCGCATACCGCGCCCATCGTCCGAGAAATCCTCGATGTTCTTACTCAGGTCTGGTATCACATGATAAAGCGGTACGTCAGTCCGCGGCTGCGCACCACTCATCATTTGTGCTATTATCTGTCTTAATATTGATTCTGTATCCCCGGCGTCTCGTAACGCCTCGTGAAATGTCTCGTCATGGCCCCTCGTCGTCGTGTGATTCCTTCGGGCGTTGTCGGCTCGTCTTCGGTCGCCCTCGCATTCTCCCGTGTTATCGGCCGTTCGTAGACTCTCGCTGCTCTGATCCGCCGCGTTCCGTATCTCCACGTTGGGGTACAGATCGGCATTTTGTCTCTCTATCTCGTCTTGATGTAAGTCGCGCAATTTCGCTACTTCGTCGTCGATTGCGTCGCCATTTTGACTCTGACTGGAAGCCCTCATGATTCCTGGGGACTCTTCTCCCCTGAGTCCCTGATGGAATCTCTCGAACTCTCGTTCCGTGGTCATGGACCGAGTTTTCTCTCGCGCACGATTCTGATCTCTCGTCGATTTTCGCTCACTCGGCGGGTCTCTCGGCCGCGTGCCGGTACCCTCGCACAACCGAATTTCGCGATACCGCACACTCACGCACGTGTGCTTTACCGCGAGTCCACGCACTCACGTTTTTTTGTTTTTGCCTATACCACGCGCTTTCACTCACTCGCGCGCGCCACCCGTTTTCCGCAAGAATCCCACTTCTGAAGTGTTAACGACTCGATCAGTTATACTCCCGGCTTTTCTTTATTCGCGATCGAATTCTCAAACTTTCGCAAGATGGCGGATGAACGTTGGGATGGGAATCCGCGGGGTTAAGGGTATGGCGCACGTGCTCGAAATAATGTAGTCGACAAGCCGCGTCTACTTCTTATTGATGCTAAATACAATAGTTTTATTAGAATTGAAAACGTAAGGTACAAAGGGGCGACGAGGTCTAAGGTTGCCTCGCACGTGTCCCGGTCGTCTCGACAGTCTTTTCTCGAGCTTTTCTACTCTCGTTTTCGTGACTTCGCGCGACACACACGCACCGTGTCTCGCTCGTCGCGCTCTCTCTCGACTCTTCTCTTTCTCGAGCTTATATCTCCTCGTATTCTTACGCGCGCCTGCGCCTCTCGCTTCGGACTTTTCTCGAACCTTCGAGAATGTTCGTATGCCCAGGGGCGTATCGTTATCAGTGGATTATCAGCGACTGCAGATAGTACTGCAATTTCAATATCTTCCGCAGTTACTGTCTTTCGACGTATTCTTTTTTTTTTTTTTTTTGGTGAACACTCCCATTTTCAAAAAACTGGTGTACGACATGGTAAAAAGAGCTAGTGAATACAAGACTACTAGCAGGACCCTGTAAATTTATAACATCTTCTTCTGTTACTTTCAACGCTGTTTTCCCCACGCTCATTTCGTTTGTATTTCACTATTTAGTTTGTATTTCACTATATTTGTATTCTACTATGTATATTTAAGAGATGTTGTGTATACGGAACTTGTCCCAGCTGCCCAATAAATAATTCTATCTATCTACACTAGGACCTCGATTTAATGGCCCTCGATTTAATAGACAGTCCCCACCATGTCGAATTTATCGATCGGTTTTTCGCGTGGTGGGAGATGGTGGGGGACGCTTAAAGTCTCCCCGATCGGGCCCGTAGCACGGCGTGCCGATGCGCAGATACAGTATGGGCGGGCATACGCTACCGCGATTTAACAAGGTGCGATGTGGAGCCGGTCCTGCTACTGGCCCACAGTGGGCTGGATTTCAGAAAAGTGGGCGAAATCCAAAAAATAAACTTTCGACTTTTTCCATTTTTTTTTTTTGGAATCGTTAGAAAACAAATTTCTAACTTGATGCCGAAATAACAGGTCTCTAGCTTTCGAATTCAGCAGGTGACGATATTCAGAAGTTGATGCTTTTCTAGCGTGGCGCGCGCTGTTTCTCGGCCCGAAATATTCGACTCGCGCGAAGTGAAATATTTTCTATTCCACGCTGCCGATTTGAGAACGGATTAATCGACGGTAATGTTGAAGGTTCACACATTATTTTTGTATGGTTAAATTATTGGAAATGTTGTATATAACATATTGAAATGGGCACTGAATATCTGCATTTCAAGCCTGCCTGTGAATAAAATAACGTAACTAAAAAGTGGAAAAGTTTTTTTGCCCAGGGATGCACAGGCTGGTTTTTGTTTTAACGGCTTCGAAATATTATCAAGATTCGTATAGTAAAATTTGCAGGTGCTAATTTTGTGCAATCTTACATTGAGAAGCAAAATAGTGATGGTGCGTAATGCTCGGGAAGTTTCTCCCGGTCGAGCAGGTATACGCATTACAGTGAAACGACCGGCCGCGCCCGACCCTTCTTTTCCTGCCCAGACAGGGTTGCCAGGTCGTTTGTACACCCGAATTATGGCAACTCTGGTGTCAGCAGTTCGTCATTCTGCATTCTTTTACATTGAAAGTGCAGTTGTAAGGAAACCTTCGTGGAGTTCAGAGCAGAGCGTATATACGAAAGTTAAAGTGTGAAAATACGAACGTTCAAAATGGATACAGATGAAAGTAAGTAAAATGTATTCTTAATTAATGTAAATGACAATTGTTGTAGGTAATTATTAATTATTAATATTTTAATGACGCAAATGTAGTACACACATAAATCAATGTCCGAATCCACTGCGATACTTTTACTATAATATATAATTTTATATAATATAATAATATAATATATAATATATATTATATTGTGACGGGAATCTCGCGATTCGCGTCACCTTCGGCCCATCTCACCATCCTCGACGCAGGAGAGCCGTTGAGCGCCAGGTAATCTTTTTAATTGAACGGCGGGAATTACCAAACCCGCGAAACTTAATCGGAACTTTGAGAAAAAAACGTAAACGAAACACGGAAAAGGGACGCCGGCGTGTTGGATGGCGAGATCGGTGACGGTATACCCGATTCGCTCAGTGTGTAGGTTGTGGAGAGAGGGCGTGGACGGCTGGCTAACTCTCGAGTGCCTTCAAAAGCGTAACCTGAAATAAATGAACTCAACTCGAAAAATAACGTAGGGGGCCTTGGTCCAGGCTAATTTATTTCGTAATCGATAGCTTAAATTACATACCAAAACCATAACCCAAATTTCGATAACGTAAAAAGAAAAGCAAAACGAGATCTCGGTAACGAATCAAACGGAACGGTAGCACGATAACGGGAGCGATAACGAATGAAACAAATTCGAGAACGGCGAGAACGTCGGTAGCACACAAAATTATATTCGGTAACGCTGAACAGAGATTCGAAAATGATGAACGATAACGTCATGGACGGGGACTGAGCACGGTAACGGGAACGGTAACGCCAGCAAAATTAGGCGGGAGCAAACGATAGCGGCAAAACGAGAACCAAAAGGTAGCTCGGTAACAATCGATAACATAACGTGAACGTCGAAACGATAGCTCGGTAATAAACGATAGCAAAACGTGAACGTCGAAACGGTAACTCGGTAACATACGATATCAAAACGGGAACGTCGACGATATTTCGGTAACAAAAGATAGCAAAACGATAGCTCGAGAACAAACGGTAGCGTAACATTACCAAAACGAGAGCAGAGACGGTAGCATGTCGGGAGCTCCCCGAGCGGTGAACCGCCCGGGGCGAGAGTTGCGCCGCAAGAGAGCGAATATTCGATCGATAGCGTGATCGAAGAGGTAAAGCGAAAAGAGGGGACGATTACGCGCACGCGTAATATGATTACAAGCCCACTCTTCTCCATACCTCACGCACACACCTAAAGCCCTAACACAGACACGAAACGGTGAAATTGGAACGGTCACACGAATTCGAACGAAAATATTTCGTACTAATCGATAACAGAAAAATGCCTAGGTGTTATGGCGTTGAGGGTTCTTTTTACTTTGAGGATGGTCATCCAAGGGGTATTCTTCAAGTATGGGGAAGATCTGGGACAACGTAAACTAACCCTAAGATAACAGCGATCGGGCAATCCACGACAGCTGGGTGATCGCAATCCCAGCCGGTAACGGCCTTCCATACGTAAACGTAACTAAACCGACGATAACAGCGATCGGGCAATCCGTGACGGCTGGGCGATCGCATTCCCAGCCGGCAACGGCCTTCCATACGTAACTCAAAAATCGTCCTTCTCCCCCCATACCCTTTATCTTGAAGCGTCGAGATTCCCACTCGATCCTTTATACTTCCCTCGATAATTTGTCCCGAAAGACCGAATATACCGGGTGGCTCGTTATTCCGGCCCTATCTCACGGTAACTCGGTAACTTCCATACTATTGACCCCATAAAACAAAACTCGCAAACTAAACGTACGATAACGCGAAAATGGAAGAAGAAACGATAACGGATCCATACTCGAAATCTTAAGAATTAACCGGGTACGACTAATATCGTCTAGCAACCGAAGGTCGGAACGACCTGTGACGCTAAAACTGAAAAATTGCGTCACAATATGTATAATATATATAATATAGGATATAATATAGGATATAATATAGGTAGATTAAAATTTGTTTCTATTGAAACATAATTTTTGTAATAATATTTATGATGTTTGTTTGATTTCAGACACGCTTACTACGCATTACACGTGCAGTTACAACGATATTTTCGAAATACTGAAAAACAACTTGCACACGAGTTTCGCTCAGCAAGTTGCGATTTTCGAGGAGAAAGTTGCGTCGAAATTATCGATACTTTTGTTGATTTGTAGTGATTCCAAAGAAGCACTACGAAAACTTGATGGTAAATTATATAAGAAATGGCAAGAAGCACGTCAAAATAATGATCATTTTCAGAAGAAATATAGAACTTGGTTGAAAACTTCTGTAACTATTTTCGTGAGTGATTGAATTAATTTCTACAAAACTCGACTTGTGGGTTAATGCAGACAATTTAATGTTGTTTTTTTTTCTCAGAATTCTATTACACATGTTGGGACATCGTCAACTTCTGTGGCTGCCGGTAAACCTGGCCGACCACGACAGTCGACTTTCCAGGAATCGAGTCGACGAACAAGACAAAGAATGGCCTTAGACACGAGTGAATTACGTAGCCTGGATGAATTAGCATTAGCCACGAGAATAAAACTTATTTCTGCAGGACAACTCGATGCTGCTGAAGTTGTTAAAGATACAACAACTATATTTCCCGTACGAGCTACGAAATATCGAGCTGCTTATAGAGCGTCGATGGAACCACAGCAAATTGAGATGTCCGGAGATAATGCCCTTGTGGATTTCATAGATGCAAAATTAACAAAACAGCAGTATAAAGACATTTGGAAATATTTGAGGCAGAAGAATTACATCGTGTATCCATCGTACGAAAAAGTTGCTGCCGCTAAAAAACTGTGTTACCCTTCAAATATCACGGTAAATGAAACCTCAGCCGAAGTAAAATTACACTCTTTACTGAATCATGCCTGCCATAGAATTTTGAAATTGCAAACAGACGTGATGACATCTTTGAAGCCTGAAGTTGCGACAATTCTACGATTACTTTTTAAATGGGGCTGCGATGGAAGTTCCGGACACAGTGAATACAAGCAAAAGTTTACAAACGAGGACAGTTCCGATGCGAGTGTATTTTTAACATCTATAGTTCCATTGCAAATTATAGGTTCAGATAATGAACATAAGGAATTAGTTATTTGGAAAAATCCCAGGCCTTCATCGCCGCGCTATTGTCGCCCTATCAGAGTTTAATTTTTAAAAGAAACTGTGTTATCAACTAACCTCGAACGACAGCACGTTAAAAATCAGATCGAGTCTCTGGTCCCTTTTACGACTATTATTGACGCGAAGAAAATTATCGTAAAATATGAGCTTTTCTTTACTATGATTGACGGCAAAGTTTGCAACTCTGTGACAGATACAAAGTCATCAATGCGTTGCCACATATGCGGCCACACATCATCAAAATTCAACAACATGGAGTTGATGAAGACGGCAGCCTTAATCACAACTCGACTCGACCTTGGATTATCAACGTTACATGCCTGAATCCGATTTTTTGAGTGCTTCTTGCACATCGGCTACAAAATTGGCGTTTTTAAGTGGCAAACCCGCAAAGCTGATGAAAAGAACGTTATTGCTGAGCGAAAACGAAATATTCGAGCCGCATTCAAAAAAGAGTTGCATCTAATTGTTGATGAACCGAAACAAGGATTTGGTAGCAGCACCGACGGCAACACTGCGAGACGTTTCTTCAAAAATACAACGTTATCAGCACACATTTTGGGTGGAGACGAGCAGATTATGAAACGATGCTACGTAATTTTACAAGTTCTTTCAAGTGGGTATACCGTAAATTTCACTGCGTTTCAACAGTATTGTATTGAAACCGCTGAAATGTTCGTAACTCTATACCATTGGTATAGTAAGCCAACTACAGTCCACAAAGTTTTAATTCACGGTACGTTGATAATTCACCCATTATTTTGAACATTCAAAATATTTTTAGAAGGATTCTCAATATTCTGGGAGTTGAACATATCTTTAAATTAATTTTTTTTTACCGTCGCATTCGTGTACAAAAGTGGATAATCGTCGGCATGCACCCTGTATTTGCGTTCTCAAATAGGTTTTTTTGGGTTTATTTGAGTTTGTTGGGTTAGGTTAAGTCAAATTCTGTTTTTTTTTAATTTGTTAACGGTTCAAGTCGGGCAATAGATGAGAAAAGGAAAATACTTTAAGCATACTTTTCACTAAATTTGTTTTATTTAAATTCAATATGGCCCATTAAAATAACGGGCTCGGCCACGGCCTCCTCGCTGTCTGTACCACCTGGCCCGACTCCGCCCTGCCGCCACTCTCCCACGCCCTGCAAGTGACAAAAAAACACAATGATGTATCAAATTTTATTTGAATTCAATTTATAGGGATTGCGATATCAATAAATGTACTGAAAATGCATTACGCGTACAAAATTGATGGAAATTATCGAAAACTTGTTCATTCATCTGAGTTTTATTCAATTATTTTTATACTCGGCAAGAATTTCGAGTTCCACGAAGCCAAATTTTTTATATGAAATCAAAGGTATCGCATTAAAAAAAAAAATTTCTACATTTTTTTTCGCTGAAAAAAACCTTTTTGATGCCATAAAAAATATAACATATATTTATTGCATTAAATAGTTCATGGAAAAACATAACTATTTTATGTTAAAATTCTTTTTCCTGACTTCAAACACACATACACACACACACACGCACACGCGCACACGCGCACACGCGCGCACACACGCGCACACACGCGCACACACGCGCACACACGCGCACACACACGCGCACACACACGCGCACACACACGCGCACACACACGCGCACACACACGCGCACACACACGCGCACACACACGCGCACACACACACGCGCACACACACACGCGCACACACACACGCGCGCACACACGCGCACACACGCGCACACACGCGCACACACGCGCACACGCGCACACGCACGCGCACACGCACGCGCACACGCACGCGCACACGCACGCGCACACGCACGCGCACACGCACGCGCACACGCACGCGCACGCGCACGCACACGCACACGCACACACACACACACACACACACACAGAGGTAAACCTAATATAATAATGTTATAAATGTCTTACGTCGTGGGCTCTCCACAGCTAACGCCTCCTCCAGCTCACGGTTCAGCAGCCCCAGCCTCCCTCTTTGAATTGAGTTTTCCAACCGCAGTAGCTCCGTCTCCGTGATTGGCGGTGTAAGGAGCTGCTGCGGTTGATTCAATGCTCGCTGCTGCGCGAGCTCTATTTGAAGCGCCGCGATTTGGCGCTCCAAATTTTCCTCCCTTTTTTTTAATTCTTCTTTCTCCGCAATTTCTTTTTTTTCTCCTCCTCCTTCTTTTCCACCGTCTCTTCATCGCTTTTCGGTTGTTGACCGAAAACACTTCCCATTTCTAAAATTTAAGACATATTTTTGTAGGAAATTGAACACTCTACAAAACAGATCCTCAGTCTTTATGACAGTATAATATCCTCAGGCTTTGCGACAGTACAATAATATGACAAAATATAGTTTTAAAAAACTGAAAAAACCTTTAATTTTTATTTAATACACTAAAAAGTATAAAATAAAATATAGTTTAAAAAAAAACTAAACAACGCGCTTCAATTCACTAAAACGTATAAAATAATTTAATTTACCATGAAATGAGTCAGCCAGCTTCGCGTAACTTAGCCAAGTTGAATGATAGGCGTGTACCTATGAACTATACCTGGGGCATGCCACGCCAAGTCAGTCACTTCTGAATCTTACCATTTTTTTTATTCAATTTTTTTTCAGTTTTTGCACTTATTGAAAACCAAACAATGATGGCTCTCTGATTGTAAAAAGTTACTCGAACTTCGAAGAGCTTATAATATGTAAACTTTTAAAACGCGAGAAAAAATAAACATAGTGTATTGAAAATAGAAAATGTAAATTTAGTGGTTTTTAAATTTTGTTAAATTTACTGTTGATTGCGATGAAAATATGATGCAAATTTTTTAGGATTGAAGAAATGATAATACTAGATCACTGTACTATAGACAGAAAATTACGCTCACAAGAAAACAAAACATTTTAAAATTCTAAAAATTAATCAAATTTTTTTTGTGAATTAAAAAAAAATTAAAAACGTCCAAGTTAAGAACAATGTTTAAGAACAATGATTTTTTGGCCTTAAATTAAAAAAAAACTGACAAGACAAATATCAATTCTTTTTTTGAAAATACCTTGCAACAGTATGGTAAAAAACAGTTTAAAAAAAGGTTTAATTCAGTCCATTTTTCAGCGAGTTATAGACCATTGAAAAAAAATTTAAGGATGCATGAGCCGTACAGTCCCAACCAATAAAAGTAGCGGAGTAAATTTAAAGTACTTTGCGTTAAAGCAAATATCTGAAAAAAATCAACCATATTGAAGATGAAAATAATATCGATTTCCAAGAATAACAGAAGTATCGAAAAATTGTCCAAACAATAAATTGTTGCAGAAATTTCCTGTACTTCTGTTTTTCAATTATATGTAACAAATTCCTCGATTTTTATAAACACATATGATGAATTTGTCAAGAATTTTCTCATAGTTTTTTTATTTTTGTTTTTGAAAATATTTAATTTTTAAAGTTGTACGAAAAGTGGTGAATTTTGGATATGTTCTCGTACAAAGGCTCTATATTACATTCCTGAACTATTCGGATCATTAAACGAATACTTTTATAAATACAGTTTTTCAAAATTCTTAAAAAGCATGTAACGGCCCCGTCCTATAGCCTAAAAATCTCTTTTCCTTTTCCACGCCAGCTCATCAACTTCACTCTCGCTACCAGTCCACTCGCACGCTTAAACCTTACATATCAGCTAAACCTAATACTCCTTTCCGGTCAATCTCACAACCGTCAGCACCTTAGCTCCAGTTTGCCCTTGGTCCCACGGGCCTTGTTCCTCTGTCTTGACGACATCCCCTCCACTCTCATTAAGTCCTCTCCTTCCTTCACCTCATTAGCACTGCAGTTCATCATTAACCTTCTATCAATTCGGACGTGCACTCCCGAATTATACCAACATGCCAATAAACTACCAATCTAAAATATCCCAAGTCTAACTTCATTTCAACTTCATTTAACCCGTTCGCCCATCACAAATTGGTGTCAGAAGTTCGATCCATCAACACGCGCACAACCCAAATTTTTTTTATTATCACCGAAAATCCATCGAAAATAATCGGAAGTGAATATACGGAACGTGGAAGTGAAAAAAAAAAAAAAAAAAAAAGAAAATATTACCCGGAAACATCGAACGACAACGGAGGCATACGACACGGTACATCCAACGATATTCGAAAAAATACAAAGGAAATAACTGAAAGGAAGGAAGGAAGGAAGAAAAAGAAAATATCAACCACGAAAAACCTCTAAAATCTAATGAAAATCGCAATTCTTCTTATAGCGGCAACGTAAGTAACGTTAAATATTTCAAAATCCATTATAATATAAAATTTCCACGAATACGAAAAAAAAAGAAAAAAAATTTTTTTTTGTGTGCCTAAGCGAGCCCTTGTGACGCATGAGCGTATACCGCTGGCCTTTGTCACACCGATACGGCTCAATACACGCATATTCTCGAGCGACACAGTCACTCCATTCATTCTTTTCTTTATCGCGCTCTCGCTCTAACACCAACGCTTGACCATTCTCGCTCTCACTGGGCAACAAAGACCCACCGCTCAACTCCAATAGACACTATTAACCATTGTACTCGTTCAAGAAACCCAGTTATTCACCGCTTTCCTAATTCATAATTTTCTTTGGAACCCTTAATTAAAAGAAAAAGACCAGGACGTCGAATCATTCAATACAAAAAAAAAAAAAAAAAGAAAAAAAAAATTCAGCCTATTTCAACGTACAAAACACCTTATTTTAACTCAAAAAAATTTTTTTTTTCTCTCCCCTTCGGTTGCCACCCGAATTAAGATAATACAAATAAGTAATTTAATTCAAACAAATTCAATAAAACCCACATTTCACAACTAATAGAAAAGGAAATTTTTTTTCATTTTGTACAAAGAAAAACCTTCTCTTTACAAAATTGATCCAACTCGCCCGCCACGACGTAAGAGCTTACGTCAAAATTTGACAAATACATTTTTTAATCTTAATACCGATAATAAAGAACCAGACGCGATGGCAAACAGCGGTGTTACCTTTCGCGATGTATATAACGCAATCCCGATATTCGACGGCAAAAATATACCAGTTGACCATTTTATTAAAGCATGCAAGAGAGCAGCAAAAGTATTGCAGGAAAGCGAACACGAGAGACTACTCATTATGATACAGTATAAATTAAACGGAACAGCCCTCGATTTTGCAGAAACAAAAACTCACGAAACATTGACAGAATTCCTTAACGATCTTAGGGACAATTTTAGCGCCCCAATTGAATTACTCGACCTCGAATTGGAATTAAAAGCAATTTCGCAAAATTATAACGAATTAGTTCCAGAATACGCGACAAGAACGCGAGTAATTTTAAAACGGATAATAGAAAGGTTAGAGGAATGTTACACTCGAGAAAGCGAAAAAGAATATCTCAAGAGTAGAATAGCAGAATTGAAAAAATCAGTGACACGAGCCTTCGTAAGAGGCCTTTTTGACAAGATAGGAAGCTTTTTGATGAATCAAAACATCCAGTCTCTCGAACAAGCGATAAAAGAAGCAAGCAACATCGAGCAAGAACTCTTAAAACGAAAGACAGTAAATCAAAATCGAGCCACTCGAGAAAATACCCAAACTGAATACACCGAGACAGCGAAAGTACATTTCGTCGAAACCCAACAGGAAACCACCCAAAAATACTGCGAATTCCACCAAACAAACGGTCATTCCACCGCGGAATGTTTCACGATAAAGGAAATAAGAGAAAGTCGTAGCAGAAGACCCAGAGATTCATTCCGCCAAAATTCACCAAATTTCCAAAGCAGGTATCGCAGCGATTCGCGCGACCGCCAACAAAATTTTCAAAATAAATATCGCAGCGACTCGCGCGACCGTCAACAAAATATCCAATACAGATATCGCGATGACTCACGCGACAGACAAAATTTCCAAAATAGATACCGCGACAACTCACGCGACGGACAGAATTTTCAGAACAGATATCGCAGCGATTCGCGCGATAGACAACAAAATTACTTCCGAAACAACTCACGCGACAGACAATACAATAGCCCACGAGACGACTCATACGATTACCAAAGTAACCCAGGAAGCAGATCCCGCGACAACTCTCGCGACAGGTATAGCAATAACTCACAAAGGCGACGTAGCGAAAGCAAGGACAGATTTACTGACCACATTCACGAACTCGCAAGAGCCTTAGCAGAATTACAGCAGTCAAAAAACGCGAGTTCAACTCCGCGGGACAGCGCGACGCGGAGTGAGCCGCAAGAGCGCCCAATACAGAACCAGTAAACGATAAAACCCCAGAAAAACGTAAAGCAATAATATCACTCGGAAAAGCGGAAAAACGTCGACCACCGACGATAATAATAAACTCTATCGACTTACACGAACATTCAGCTCGATTCCTTGTCGACACCGGTGCAGAGATAAATTTAATTAAACAAAAAGCAGTTGGAAATAACACAAACGTAAACCCTCTCATTATATACGAATTGACGGGAATCACGAAAAATACGATTTTTACAACCGGTATGTGCATTATTAGAATAAAAAACATTTCAGTTAAATTCCACATAATCGGTAACGAAGTACCAATTGCAGAAGACGCCGTTTTGGGCGACGAATTCTTTCAAAAAACCCCAGCCGACATTTTATACACAAAATCATGCATATCATTCGGAGATATCACAATACCCTTCGAAACGTATGAAACCGTAACGATACCGGCCCTATCAAAATCAACAATTTACGTCAGAATAGCAAATCCAGACCTCCTAGAAGGATACATCCCAAGAATGGACGCAGGAGAAGGTTTATTTATCGGTGACGCACTAGTGACAAATAACAAAGGTATCGCGTACCTAAGAGCGATAAATACAAACGAACGCAAAATACACTTTAGGGTACCGACAGTAGAGTTACAACCGATCGACGGAATATCGGAGCCACCGATCGCCCTCAGAGAACACGATTTACACGACGAACAACGCGCATCAATTGGTGCAGCAGTAGTAAGTGAGGAAAACAGATTTAACCAGCTTAGACCACTCTTACATTTGGAAGGCTTAAGTAACGACGAGCAAGCCCACGTGCTCCGTCTAGCTTCAGAATACTCTCACTTATTTTGCTTACCAGGAGAACGGTTAGGTCACACGACGATGGCAAAACACGAAATTTTTACAACCGACGATAAACCAATCAACACGAAACAATATCGATTCCCACAAGTACATAAAGACGAAATACAGAAGCAAGTAAACGATCTCCTAAAAAAAGACATAATACAACCATCATTATCACCATATAACTCCCCAGTCTGGATCGTGCCTAAGAAAGCCGATCACGACGGGAACAAGCGATGGCGTATGGTTATCGATTTTAGGAAGCTTAACGAGAAAACGACACCAGACGCGTACCCGTTACCGAATATTATCGACATCATCGATCAACTGGGAAAATCCCGTTATTATTCGGTATTGGATTTGGCATCCGGCTTCCATCAAATTGAAATGCACCCACGAGACAAACCAAAAACGGCTTTTTCCACGCCGAACGGTCATTACGAGTTTAACCGAATGCCGTTTGGACTGAAAAATGTGCCGGCAACCTTTCAAAGGTTAATGGACATAGCGTTATCGGGACTCCAGGGTACTGACCTTTTTGTATATCTCGATGACATAGTCATTTACGCTACCGATCTGGAAGAACACGAACGGAAATTCCGCAGACTGGCGAAGAGATTGACGTACGCAGGACTCACATTACAGACAGACAAATGTTTATTTCTACAAAAGCAGGTTGAATATTTAGGGCACGTCATCGGCGAAAAAGGCTCACAACCCAGACCAGGATTAATTCAAGCAATAAAAGACTTCCCTGTCCCAAATAATAAAAAGAATATCACACAGTTTCACGCACTAGCGAATTATTACAGACGCTTTATAAAAGATTTTGCAACAATTGCTATCCCGTTAACCAAACAATTAAAGCCATCGGAGAAATTCAAGTGGACAGAAGAATGCCAACAAGCATTCGACTGCCTCAAACAAAAATTAACAGAGCAACCTATTTTGCGTTACCCAGATCACAAAAAACAATTTAAGCTCACAACGGACGCATCGGACTTTGCGATTGGTGCCGTCCTCAGTCAAGAACACGAAAAATTTGATCACCCTGTTGCATTTTACTCCCGAACCCTCTCAAAAACGGAAATAGTATACGACGCAATGCGTAAAGAACTCTTAGCGGTAGTCAACGCAATTCAACACTTTAGACACTATTTATACGGACATCACTTCATCTTAGTAACAGATAACAGAGCACTCACATATTTAGTAAAAAAGCCAGACCCACCGCAACAGCTACAACGTTGGCAGGCAGTCCTCAACGATTACGATTACGAAATCCACCACAAACCAGGGAAACTTAACGTCGTCGCCGACGCACTATCGCGGAACCCAATAAAAATTCTCCCAGTCAGACCCCGAGAACAATCATCGGAAGAATCGGAAAACGAAGTAAAAAGGCCAAGAATATCGCAAGATTCGAACAAACGTAATCGATCATCATCATCGGATCAGTCCTCCGGCAACCCAGCACCGAACAAGATAATATTCCTACCGGAAGAAACCGAAGAATCCGAAGACATCGACACGGACACAGATCAAGAAATGACATCAGACAATCAAGAACGGATTGAAGGGAGTGCACGACCCAAAATCAATCAAAAAATCGACCACAACAACTACGATTCGTCAATGTCAGAAGAAGAACCGATCGAAACCATAAAAATTGAACAGGAACCGACCCGGCAAACTTCAAGGGATAACCCACAGGAAAACAAAGTGGAAAAAGATGCAACGAAATGTTACGAAAAAAAAGATAAAAAAGAAAACATAGAAAGCTCAACGCAGCAAGAAGAAAACACAAAAAGCTCAACACAGCAACGAGAAGAAAACGATAAAAGCTCAACGCAGCAAGAAAAAAATACAAAAAGCTCAACGCAGCAGGAAATAAAAGATGCGAGCCCCGAGCCGCCACCCCGGATCCCTATCGGCGCTAGTGACCGCTTTGGAAGACCCAGAGCCACAAGCAGCGATAACACTGCTACTCACAATACTCACGGAGGACCCGGAGTCGTGAGAAACAGTGAACCATACGACGAATTGGCAAACAAAACCGAACACGAGACGACAACGAAAGAGGAAGAGGTCGCAAAACAGGAGGTTGTCCCAAACTTTCGATCACCAGCACATCACGAAAGCGACGGACAATGCGCGAAGCAACCGGACGCGCAACCCAACTTCAGGTCACCACCACCACCAAAGGACTTGAAAGAAGAAGAAGAACGGACATCACCAGCTAATGTGGAAAAACGGCTCCAATCGGAACCTCAAACATCGTACTCCACACGTCCAACTTCTTCATGGGAACCGGAACCAAGTACGTCGAAACAGGCTAAATACAAGGACATCGAACCACCCTTCCGATCTCCATCGGAGATACAAACGGTCCCAACACCAACCACCAAACGCAGACCAGGTAGACCACGGAAGAGACCTCCTTCGCAACTATCATCACCGGTCATAGTACGCAAGCCCGGTAGACCACGAAAAAAACCACCTTCCTCATTACCATCACGAGTTGCTAAACGCAGACCAGGCAGACCGCGGAAAAATCCACCGCCTGAGCCAGTAACACGGAAAAGTCCCATACACCCGGACACACCGTCCTCAACCGATAGCGATCCCGATGACCGCGAAACAGACACAACGTTCATACCACCTCAATATCACAGAAATCGGTTGACGATAACTGGCCCACAACGAACAACTAGAAGCAGAGCAATAAGGGAAGAAGTAACAACGGAACCCGACTTGGCATCAGAACAAACAGACGCCACTGACTACGACGAACTCTCCGATCAAAACCAGAATGAAACATCACATGTCGTAGCACAAGTAGAGGAATTGCCTGCCCTCCCACCTAAAGGGTCAAGCCAACCAGCCGACGTAAACGGGTCTCCCCAACAAGAGGAGGAAAAACGAACGGAACCACGGTCTGAAATAAATATACCAACGCCCAGTAAAAATAAGCGTAACAGCGAGCCTGGCGACAGACCACTAGGACATCAGGACGAACAGTCTTTGCAAAATGAGAGCACAACTGCGAGGGAGAACATTATAATAAAACAACAAAACATCTTGTCACAAAAAGACAACATAGCGTTCTTCTTAGCAGCTGATTGCGCCATAAACACCATGGTTCCGAAAACATTAATCGAAAAAGGAAAAATCAAACAGGAGGAACATCAGAAAAGTAAACCACGAGTTGGAGAAATCGTCATTGAAAAGCAGGGAGAAAACTATTATATTTCCATGATCTGCAAAGAAAGATCAACAGACGACTCTAACTTACACACGATTCAGAAATGTCTAAAAACACTCTTACAGACATTACACAGAAACAATATAGACTCCTGCGCACTCTCGAAAGACCCCGGAATTATCGACACATTCATGTGGACCAACATAAAAACATTCTTAAAGACACACACGCATGGCTTAGGAATAACAATCACTCTCTGTGAAGGGCTCATCTCTGTTCCACCACTAGCCAATAGACAATCCATCATCAAAGAATTCCACGCCTCAACAATCGGCGAACACAAGGGAATCGCAAAAACCCAACAGCGAATACGTTCCCAGTACTATTGGAAAAACATGAAAAACGACATCCAAGAAGCAATCAAATATTGTTATGACTGCCAAAAGAACAAGCTGGTTCGTGTTAAAGATCGTGCCCCCATGATCATCACAGATTTCCCAGCCAAAGCATTCGATAAAATCGCGATTGACATAGTTGGACCACTACCAAAGACAAAGAAAGGACATGAATACATACTAACAATTATCGACTTATTCAGCAGGTTCAGTGTCGCTATACCGCTAATACAAATAACGTCATTAGACATTGCCAAAGCATTGTGTAAAGATTTCATCACGATATTCGGTGCCCCACGCGCAATCTTGTCAGATCAAGGCGCAAACTTTATTTCAGACGTTTTCAAGAAATTTGCAAACCTTTTCCAAATTAAACAGTACAGAACTTCAGCATATCACCCACAGTCAAATGGTGTACTAGAGCGTAGTCATCAAGGTCTAGTGGAATACATAAAACATTTCCAAAACAATGAACGCGATTGGGAAGACCTAATATCATTCTCGACACTATCATACAACACCAGCGTCCACGAAAGTACGGGTTACACGCCTTACGAACTAGTTTTCGGACACCCGGCTACCTTACCATCGGAATTCCCGCCAGTGGAAACATTAGTGACATTCGACGACTACATGACTACACTGAATAAAAACTTAAAGGACGTCCAACAGTTGGCCTTGCGGAAACAACAAAAAATTAAAGAACGAACTAAACGGTACTACGACAGGAAAACAAAAACGCCAAAATTTCAAGTAGGACAACTAGCATTTTTGATAAAGGAACCAAAAAAAAGAAAGCTCGACGCAAACTACAGCGGACCATTTAAAATCTTAGAAATCACTGAAAACAATAACGTCAAATTACAAATAGACGATAGCAAAACAAAAATAGTACACGTAGATAAAATAAAACCGGCATATGTTGCAGATGCCAAGCTCGCGCCTCAAGCGACGGCGACACCGTAAGAGTCACGCAATTCTCACAGAACCCAGGGATGCACTCGCAACTACTGGGCACTCTCCGGTCGTCTCATACAACCTGGAAGCTCGTCACATTCATAATCACTGACGGACTATCAACCAGACGGCTACAGATAAAAGAAAACCTAGACCAGATGTTCAAATACTGCCACACGCTCAAAACAATGTGCCTCGCCAAAGGACAATTAGCAGTAATAAAAAACCGATTAGAAAAAGTACAAAAGAACGGACAGTTGTTAGAAGGGCTAATACCATAATCGAACCTCACTAGCAGCCGCAAAAGACGAGCACCATTCGAATTCATCGGAAAAATTAACAAAATACTTTTTGGAACAATGGACATAGACGACGCCAATAGAATAAATGGACAAATAGAAGCACTCACAAACAACTCGTTAGAACTAGCAGAAATAATTTATAATCAGACACACATTGTAAGAGCAGGTCTCGACACGACACGCAAACAAGTAACATCTTTAGCGAAAGCATTAGACAAAGAAATACGAAACATTAACTTCAACACCAACAAGATCCAAGGCGCTACATAAATAATACGACACGATCAAAAAACCACACTATATTTAACAGAAATTGAAGAAGCCCTTACAGAACTAGAAATCGATACGGAAGGATTAATCAACGCAATCCTTTTTGCGAAATCCGGACAAATACACCCACAGTTACTATCAGCAAAAACAATCCTACACAGCGCGGAGACCATCACGAAATCCTCCCTAAATACCGAATTTCCAATACCACTAGAAATAAAATATATTCCCGAGTTAATGACCTCAACGAAATTAACAGTCTTCCACAACGGAGAGAAACTGATTTATGTTATAAAAATCCCACTATTAGATCCGACACACTACAAATTATACCAACATTTGCCTGTCCCAGTGCGTCAGGCTGCGTCAGCCTCGCGCTTCGCGTTTATTAAACCATCGGTGCAGTACACGGCTATTGCCGAGAATTTCGAAAATTTTTTCAGTTTCAATGATATAGAGGAGTGCAGTTTGACGGTCTCGAGGTATATATGTGGTCAGGTTAATCCCATAGAACTTGTAGGCGATGAGGCCGGATGCGAGGTTCAAATGCTAACTAACCCGCAATTCAGTAACCTCGAAATTTGCGACATTAAACTCAAAACACTGAGACGAACCTACTGGTCCAGAATTCGCAACACCAATACGTGGCTATACGCGGCTCCCGGGATCGAGAGCCTATACGTCATCTGCGACAATCACGAGACACAGATAAAAACAATAGAGAATTCGGGTAACGTTCAACTGAACCCAGCATGCCAAGCGAAAACAAAAACAGTTAAGCTGATATCATCAAGCGAAATAACGTCGTATACACAGGTCAACCAAACGCACACACTAGTACTCAATATTACCGAAATGATCGTAAAATCAATAAAAGCATTCGAACTCTGGAACATTACAGAAGTATTAATAGAAACAGAAAAGTTCACGCAACTAGTAGAACCAAACAATATCGATAATGATTTAGAAAAGAATGAAATAGCATTGAAAACCGTTATTGCAAAAGCTCAGGAAATAACAAAAACACACTACATAAAGAACAGATTATCAGTCCTAGAGAACATACTAAAATATTTGGGCATCTCGACCGGTTCAGCTCTCCTATTCGCAGCGATCGGTTGGAAATTCTCAATGTTCGGAAAAATATCGAAATTATATAAACTCGTATCATGTGTAGCCAATCAAACAAATAACGCGACCCCACGTCAGACGAATAACCAAATGCAAGAATACCCCGTGCAAACTTATCGACCACCAATACAATTTATCGAAACCATCCCCATACAAGCAAGCCCTCTTCGCGAAATAACAGTCTCAACAGAAGAACTCTCAGAAATGGAGCCTAGATCACCCCGCGCCATTACATACCATAGACGAGCCCTACCGTAAAAGAAACCCTAATAACACGTACATATACACCCATATCACAACCACGCTATACCATAACACCGTACGGTTTATCTTTTAATCGCATGACACGCTTGCTTCGCATAAATCACAAAACAGCAATAAAACACATAGCACCCGAAATATGTTCACACCCACTCACAGACAAACATCAGTCACCATGGAGTCAACTAAACCAACACCAACGGTCAAATGCCCGCTATGTAAGAAGAACGGAAATGTCAACCGCCTAAAGGAGCACATCAACACCTGCAGTTGGCAGTTAGCAAAAGAGGCTAGAACATCGAAGCTCAGGTTCATGATATGCCCATTATGCGACGGTCGCTACCCACCGTCACGCCTTATGGACCATGTAGACCTGTGCACCAGCTACTGGGTGAAGATTGGAAGGTGGCCCAAAGGCGAAATAACGGCAACAACAATGATAACAACGTCATCAAACACCCATACAACAAAAGCAGCGAACACACACACCACAAAAACAACAAACACGCATACCACAGAAACAACAACGACCAAAAAAATAAAGACTCTGACCCTGGTCCCCTACGACGACTCGGAAGACGAAGACGACCAGGACATGACGATAAGCACCACAAAAACCACAACGGCAACCCCCCCACCCCGACCACAGACGCAAACACCGACAAGGAAAACAAAGACGCTGGCAACACCAACACGACGACAACACGGAAAAAAAGTGACGATACCGACAAAGAGCAACCTGTCACCAATTAACGAGGACAACGAAGACGAGGACAGAAAGACAAGAGACGAAAACAAGACACCGGACTCCTACGCAGAGCAGCAGAAAAGACAGGGAGCAATCTCAAAAAAACCTCCCGCAACAACAGCAGACGGAGCGAAAGAACCGACACATATACCATGGAAATCAATCAGAACGCACCTCCTCACAATCGGCGACGGAAAACACGCGACGAGATATACCCAGACGGAACCACGGACAGAACAACAGTTAGACAGGGACGTACTGAACAGAATCATGACGTACGACCTCGAAAAACTCCAGGAACTGAGACTTGACATAGAACATATGATTTTCAAAGAACTACACCCACCGGAACGACTACTAGAATAACGGACAGGTGCAGAAACGGAACACACACGACAACACGAACACACACACGCTTTGCTGTCCGCTTCACTCATAACAAAGAAGTCCGTAAATAAATGTATACATGCACACTTATATTTGTAATCATAGAAGTAAATATCGCAACTAACATAGGGATAAGGGTATACGAATACGGCGTTAGCATGACTAACACACACATTTTTCTTCTCTTCTTCCCCCGTTATTATAAACAAGTACGAAAAATATAATAAATAAATCAAAACATTACTATACAAAAAGGGTGTACTGCTCAATCGTCGCAAGGACCAAAAGAACCAAATCACCTGGATCCCGGCTAACATACCCCTCACACCACTAACCCTAAAGCTAACCAGAAATTAGACTGTTTCAGGAAAATCATCAACCAAACGAACGACAAGCAACGATAATTAAAAATCGGAAGTACCATAACAATTAAACGGAAAAACTCTAGCACAGAGGGAAACAAAGACAGAAAAGAATCATGAGCAGTTATTTTTGCACAATACATACAACTATTTTTACGAATGCCCTACGGACCACCCCCCTTTCCCAACATAACACACCACCCCCTACTAACACGAAAGCTAACGAACTTAGCCAGTTTCAGATCCCAGCACTCCGGAAAACTCAGGGGAATCCACAGTCGAGCAGATAAACATACCCGAGGATGCGATATAAATCATTGGGCAAGAGAAAAATCCACACGATAATGACCAAACCATGACCCGAAGCCACCCGGCAGGAGAAGAACAAAAAAAATACTTACTCACAAACAGAAACCAATCACAAAAATTTAACGAACACGTTCTTTCTCATTTCATTATATAGAATCAACTTTCATTATATAGAATCAGAACATTAAAATATTATTGTAAAACGAATTATTGTATATCACGATGCGGAGCATCGTTTTGTAAGAGGGGGAGTGTAACGGCCCCGTCCTATAGCCTAAAAAACTCTTATCCTTTCCCACGCAAACTCATCAACTTCACTCTCGCCATCAGTCCACTCTCACGCTCAAACCCCACATATCAGCTAAACCCAATACTTCTTTCCGGTCAGACATAATCGTCAGCACCTTAGCTTCAGTCTGCCCTTGGTCCCACGGGCCTTGTCCCTCCGTCTTAGCGACATCCCCTCCACTCTCACTAAGTCCTCTCCTTCCTCCAGCTCATTAGCACTTCAGTTCTTCATCAACCATCAATCAATCCAGACGTGCACTCTCAAACATTCCAATTTACCAATAAACCATCAAGCCAAAGTATCTCGAGTTCAACTTCATTTCTATCTCACTTAACCCGTTCGACCCATCACAAGCAAAAATTAAAAAGAAACAAAAGAAAATTCTTGAATAATTTAGATGTATTCAGAAAAATCGAGGAATTTGTTACGTATAATCAAAAAAAAATTTCACGGGAAATTTCTGCAATAATTTATTGTTTAAGCAATTTAGTGATAGTTTTTCGGCATTGTTATTATTGGAAATCGATATTATTATCATCTTCAAAATGGTTAGTTTTTTCATATTTTTGCTTCAACGCGAAGTACTTGAAATTATCACCGAAACTTTTATTGGTTACGACTGTATGGCCCATACATCCATAAGGTTCAGAGTTTAATGTACAAAAAATGGTAAGGTTCAGAAGTGGCTGACTTAGCATGGAATGCCCCAGATATAGTTCATAGGATACGCCTTTCATACAACTTAGCTAAATTAAGCGAAACTGGCTGACTCATTTCATAATGAATAAAATTATTCAAAACTTTTTAGTGCATTGAAGCGTTTTTTAATTTTCCGAACTATATTTTATTATATAAATAAACACTTAAGTGTGTTTTTTAGTTTTTTTTCCAAATTATATTTTTAAACTATACAATTTTTCATATCATTGAATTGACATCGGAATTACGTACATTTTTAAAGTTTTGAATGGATACGACCACTAGACGTGGGTGAAAATTGGATTCATCGATTTTTCTTACACACACACACACACACACACACACGCACACACACACACACACACACACGCACGCACGCACGCACGCACGCACGCACGCACACACGCACACACACACACACATACACACACACACACACGCACGCACATGAACCTAATATAAGCATGTGAAAACTGCAATACTGACGCGAAAAAAAATTGTACGAAACATTATAAACAACGAGAATGCAGGTTTCAATATCTTCTTTAAGTTTATCATGGAAAAACAAAACAAATTTTTTTTTCACAAGTATTAAGATTAGTTTTCGAGACCTAAAAAATAACGGAAAAACGGCGACGTTTAAGGATCTATCGGACGTACCTTCCCAACCAAAAGTGACTTTCGTCGACAATATTGCATACTTCATGATAAGATAAAAATAAGGAAAAATTCAACCACAATAAAGACGATAGGAAAATTACTTTTTAATAATAATAATGCCAAAAAGTTATCAAAAAATTGTTTAAACAAAGCATTGTTAAACAAATTTTCAGGGAATGTTTTTTTTTGTTATTTGCAATGAATTCGTTGATTTTTCTGACTACACATGAACTTTTTAAAAATTTTATCATTTTGAAATTTCGGTTTTCGAAAATTTCTAAAGGTTGTATTTACGAAACTATTCGCTCAATGCTCTGGAAACTTTTCAATTGCAATATACAAATTTTTTACGAAAACATGTCCAAAATTAACGATTTTTCCTTCATTTTTCGAAATTAAAAAATTTTCAAAAACCGAAGTTTCAAAATGGTAAAAAAATTTTTGAAAAATTCACGTGTAGTCAAAAAAATCAACGAATTCATTTCAAGTGTAAAAAAAAAACTGTCCCTAAAAATTTGTTAAACAATGTTTTGCTTAAACAATTTATTGATAACTTTTTGGCATTATTATTATTCAAAATTAATCGTCTTATCGTTTTTATTGTGGTAGCATTTTTTCCGATTTTCATCGTATCATAAAGTATGCAATATTGTCGACAAAAGTCACTTTTGGTTGGGAAGGTATACGTGCGATACATTCTCAAAAGTGTATACTGGGACAAAAACAACCGTACAGATTTTTTTAAAAAAGCCAAATGAAGTTAAATTTGTCGTCTTTAAAACGTCGCTGGGAATATTAAATTATTCTTATTTTCGACACCGCTATATAACTTTTAGTGTGGCAAGGAATTTCGGTATGATATGTATGAAGAATACTTACTTCTTTCTTGGTCCCTTTGTCGTTTCGAACTGTCTCCTTAGGTCAGCACAGAAGCAATATTGACTCTCAATGCTAAACGAACGTGTTGGTCTAATTTCCCACACCATATTTTCACAGTATACATTATGATATCTATCTTGAGGTAACATAGGATGAACGGGAGGGGGAAATACAAGTAACGCGCGTGAGGATGTGCGGTGTAGAGGAAGGATGAATTACGCACCGTTGACGGGCTAAGCGATGCTGGGTTCAATGGAAACAAAAATTTCAGTTTTCGAAAATTTTTTAATTTTGAAAAATGAAGGAAAAATCGTGAATTTTGGACATGTTTTCGTAAAAACGTTGTATATTACAATTAAAAAGTTTTCAGGGCATTGAACGAATGGTTTGGTAAATACAACCTTTACAAATTTTCAAAAACCAAAATTTCAAAATGATAAAATTTTTAAAAAATTCATGTGTAGTCAGAAAAATCAACGAATTCATTTCACATGACAAAAAAAATTCCCTAAAAATTTGTTAGACAATGTTTTGTTTCAACAATTTATTGATAACTTTTGGGCATTATTATTATTAAAAAGTGATCTTCTTATCGTCTTTCTTGTGGTTGATTTTTTTCCGATTTTTATCTCATCATGAAGTATGCAATATTGTCGACGAAAGTCACTTTTGGTTGGGAAGGTGCGTCCAATACATCCTTAAGCTTTCAGACACAACCAATTTTTTTTTCGATTTCAGTTTTTATCTTGAAAATCCGAGAAATATTATTCGTTGTATGTGTTCATGTCAAAAGTACAGGTGTTTTGTTTGCTATATTAATATAATATATATTACAGATACCGCAAGTACATAAGCGTACCTATAGTTGAAAACGTTTTTTTAAATTTCTTTTTTGATGAATTTTCCATATCTTAGAAGAAGGATTCCCAATTCAGAGTATCCCTACACAGACACACATACACATGTATATATACTATTGTTTTCTTTTACTTCCTCATAGAGGAAGCTTTGGGACGGTGAAACATATGTGTGTGTGTGTATGTGTGTGTGTGTGTTTCTGTGTTTATATCGATAGAGTATACGTATTTACTATAAGTAGCGATCGCGCGTGAAAATCGTACATCACATTATCCTGTGATCGTTATCTGGTTACGAGCTTTAGCATGTGGTACTCGTTCAGGCTCAGTTTCATTCTTGGATTCGTTCCTCTACGGTGTACTATTGTTGAAAAGTTTTGCTCATAGCAAAAGTAAAATAAAAGTGTGAGACTAGCGAAATTTTTTTTTCATATTACGGAAGCCACGACACATTTAGTGTCGTGAAACATCGGTGTTTAAGTGGCAAAAAAGCAGAATTAATATCTCCAAGGTATGTATATTTTAACTTTAACATGTGTTCAACGGAAGGACATAATAGTCTAAGAGCCAGTGAAATTTTCTTTGCAGAAGTGTACGGTGCAAAATTTTTCTTTTTTCAACGTGATGTAACTTAACTCTCCGTCTGTATTACGAAATTTTGGTACACCGTTTGTACTATGGATACGAAAAGTTCTGCTAGTATTTTTTCTAAGAAAAAAACGTCAAAAAAATCTGGAAAAATTCTGAAATACTTATATAATATCCTTTTTTATGGTCCAATTATTTATTTAGCCATTTATAGTAAAAAAAATTTGGTCCTCCCTTTCCTTATTCCGGAGATATTCGATTCGAAAATGTAGCTTGTGCTCTAAAAGTACAGACAGAGGGTTAATACCGTGTAACCGTAAACCATCGGTCTCATAGCATGAGGCCGCGTTTGTTGGCGTCAACATAATTAACGAGTCATTAATAAATCAATCGAAATCGAAACATTTCACGTTGGCCAATTTTCACGACATATAAACGTGCCAAAAAACTATTAATTTCGTAAATTGTTCGCGGGACTCGATTTTTTGTTTAATTTAAACAGAGAAAAATTACAAATCAAATTGACCTCATATAAGACGATTTCGACGAGTCCATATTCTTGTAAGATATACGCGATCATACGCGTGAGCATACATGCATATACGCCACTCATTCGTGAGCACGTGAGCGCACACACACATACGTCGCGCGTCCGTGAGCGCACACGCACATTGCCGCGCCGCACCGAGGATGAAACGTACTTGAGCGAGCAAGAAGTCAGATAAAGATCGAGAGAGAGAGAGAGAGAGAGAGAAGCGTTTGTCAAATACATTTCATTTTTTAAAATATATTATTAGATATTCATTGAAATAATATGAAATCGGTAATTGGTTTAAGAGAAAATAATTAAATGTTGGAATGTGAAGGAGGTAATTTCGAGTTTATTTCAGGGAACATTATTTTTTATTCGATTTATAATTTTTATTCCATTGAAAGAATAATACTTACAAATTACCTATATTCTCTTTCATTTTTAATGTATAGCTTCAATTAATTGCAAAATGTATTGAAAAGTAATAATTTTTTTAACACATTGAAACATTTTACGTGTATTATATATATGTATATATATTATACATTTATGAATGTTATATACATATATAAATTATTACTTTTCAATACATTTTTTAATTAATTTAAGCTAAGCAATAAAATGGAAAGACAAAAAAGTTATTTGTAAATCGTAATCTTTAAATAAAATAAAAATTTCAACTGCGAACAATAAAAAAACGTTCCCTGCAACTCAAAATTACCTCCTTCACATCCTAACATTTAATTCTTCTCTGAATGAAATCTATTTGAGAAACTCTTTCTCTCTCTCTCTCTCTCTCTCTCTCTCTCTCTCCCTCTCTCTCTCTCTCTCTCTCTCTCTCTCTCTCTCTCTCTCTCTACCTTTATTTCTCTTTCTCTCACTCGCTGGAGCACGTCTAATCGTCGGTGCGGCGCGGCAATGTGTGTGTGCACTCACGGACGTGCAAAATATCGGACTTCAGCATCGGCCTTGCAAGGATAAGGACTCGTCGAAATCGTCTTATATTAGGTCAATTCGATTTGTAATTTTTTTATCTTCAAATTAAACAAAAAATGAAGTCCCGCAAAGAGTTTACGAAATTGACAGTTTTTTTTTGCACGTTTAAAGCGTTTGGTCATATACTAGACTCGTAAAAAACGTCTTACATTCTCATAGCATTTTTCATGGCACATTTCTTGATGACAACCTGCAAACATTGGCCACCGCGAAATGTGATTAAATAGATTAAATAAAGTGATTAAATGGCATAGGTTTTAAAAAATATATAAATATTTTTTTATATTCAAAATTTAAAAAAAATAGGAGACAAATGACTGAAATAAAACCCTACTCCTAATTGTACACTCCTGATTCTACATAATATGTAGAATTAGAGGTACTTTAACATATACATTTTTCAAAAAAAAATGATCGTATTGTTATAATTTTCGCAAATTTCATGGTATCCGTGTTTTTATAGACGCCATGGACGATCAAGAACCAGATATCGTATTATCGATATTCTTTCGAATTAATGACCAAGAACCTTATGAAGTCAAAGGGCTTGATACGGAGACGTACCATAAATTGAAAAGTATGTACTATTAACTATAAACTACGCTATATCCAATACTATTCTTTCGTATTATTTGTACAAGTTTCTAATGTCGTTTGTCACAGCTTGTGATCATGCTGCGTACAATTGGATTAAAACCCTCATTCTATCCAAGGAGATGACAAATGATGATGGCAATACTCAAACGTTCTTTCGTTCAATAGACGGTGTGCAATTGTAAAATACAAATTATATTTTTGGCCTCAAGACGCTGCTGCATCTGTTGATACCGTTTTAAACAATCGTGTTTCTGTTTCAAGTTCGCAAATTGAAATTCGGAATACGGAGGACAGTGTTATTGAGGATCGAGATGACATAGCACTGATTATAGAGGAATGCAAAAAACATGCATTTTCCGATGGAAAATACTTCGAGATTGACGTGGAAAAATCTTCGTTTCGTGGGACGCTCGTTGGTATCTGCAAATTGTGCATAACCCATAAGACGATAAAAGGTTCCTTTAAATCACCGTCGAATTTTGCAACGCACATTAAGGTACATTTCAGGACATTTTTTTTCATTGGGAACGTGACCTGTTTATATATGTTTATTTATTTACAGCGGATACATGCAGATCATTACCAGGCATTCCTGGATTATAGGAAGACTTTATCCGAACAGCAAGACGATCGAGTTCGAGAATGTCACAAGGTAACTTGTGAATTTTCACAACGAAGTTTCGAAATGAATGTAACGAATTACATTCTTGAGAGTATGGCACCATTCAGCACTGTTGAGATGCCTAGTTTCCGGAACATGTTCGACGGTGAGTTCAATCAGTAATTATAATTAATTCTAATTTTATAAAACTCCGTGGGGATACGACACTTCTAAGACCTTGCCACAAATAGAATAAATAGTTTCGGAATTATAAATATTTTAATAACATGATATACACTTATAAATTTTATATCAGTGAAGATGATGATTTTTCGACACCTTCGACACTGATTAATTCTTTCTAATTTGTTAACCTATAATCTTATAAATCTCTGTAATCGCTGTAATTTCTCCAAATTTCAAGATACCACACCATATTGTTTTATATAATCAGAATATCGCGAAAGGAAAGCTGTAATTAATTTTGAAGAACACCGATTGATAGTGGTTGGGATACTGTAAAATTCTGAATTAAAGAAAAAAAATCGAATTACTCTATGAATGAGCCGGATTACTCATAAAATTACCGAATTACTCATAAAATGAGCCGGATACCCATAAATGGGTATCCGGCTCATTTTTTTACACGAAGCAATAATTATATGTAAAAAAAATTAATAACTAAGACACTTTGAGGAGAAAAAGGAATACTTCCGTTATGAGGAAACCAAAGAGATATTTAGACGGCTGAAATATTTGAAATTCAGGTATCATGAGAGTTTCAGTCTTACGAAAAAAAAAGCTTGATGAATAAACAAGAAAGAATTAGCTCGTGTCGAAATAGTCGAAATGTACAATGTTACACGCTTTTTGGTATTTACAAAGTACAATAAAAGATTCATACGCGTTATTGCATTAACTTATAATTTCATTCGATTTGTTGATGCAGCTTTAAAGATACAGCTACATAATAAGACGTTGAAACATCTGTCGAGGAGTACGGTATGCAGACTAATCGAGAAGCTGTACAAGGACGAAATGGAAAAAATCTGTTACAACCTTAGAGATAATGCGACTTACGTCTGTACTACAACAGACATATGGACCTCAAGGAGTCGCCGATTTATAGGTGTCACAGCACATTGGGTGAGACGCAATTTAAAATCAGTCTTTATTGTAAATATAAATTGTCTCAGTGTTTATAATTACAGAGCGAGCCGAACGTAATACATATTTTTCGGATTTGTCCATTGTAGATCGATACCAGGTCGTTGATACGGAAGTCTGCAGCTATCGCATGCCGAAGATTCCCTGGCACGCATTCGGCGGAAAGAATAGCGGATATTTTGATAGATATCAACGCTTCATTCGGTTTGGATTCCGATAAAATCGTTGCAACCGTGACCGACAATGGTTCCAATTTCGTGAAAGCTTTCCGCGAGTTTGGTGTAAATATAATTGACAGTTTTGTGGACGGTAACTAACAACATTTATCAAACATTACGTGGTACTTCAATTGATATAATATTTATTATGTGCTTTTATGTGTATGCCACTAAATTTTAGATGAAAATCGAGATTTCGACGAAGACGCATCACTGGCCGTTAATCTGCCGTCTACAGCAGATTCAAGTGTGGATAATGATGATGAAGTTTCTTCCAATGACGATCGAGCAACTTATGATGAGATCTTTGACCTTAGCTTATTGCTACCAAAGCATCAAGTTATCTTTCTTCAACCCATTTTGGAGCTTTGGAAAAGTGCACGGCATTGTGGAATGTTCTCCGCTCTCCAAAGTCTAATGAAGTAATGATTGATTATTTAGGTACAGCTTTGCCTCGTCCCGTCGTCACACGTTGGAATTCAATGTATGATGCTTTGAAGCGCATTGTTGCGTTGAAGCAACAAATTGTACAGGTGAGCCCGCTAGTTGGAATATCAAATGTATTAACAGAGACTGATTTCAGATACCTTGAGGAATACCTGAGGATCTTAGAACCATTGGCAGTGACAACTGACTTACTGCAGGGGGAAAGTTTCTGTTATTACGGATATCTTTTCCCATCTTTGGTATCGTTGAAAAGGAAATTAAAGTCACTATATCAATTGAACCAAGATACGAATACACGATTTGGGCCATTGATAAATGGTATAATCAAGTCACTTGACAATAGATTTTAACGATTTTTTTCAGTTGACGATGAAGTTGCCGGCGCAGTGATCGCAGCCGTAAGTCATCCACGCTTCAAATATAGATGGATAGCTTCTTTTTCTGATACAATTCGCAGGAAAGTAGAAAATCTAGTTTTGAAGGCAGCTTTAGAGGAGCATAATAAGGGAAAAGAAACATCGCCCGAATTGGATGTACGAGAGCCAGAGAAAGATGAGTTTTTCGATTTCGGAGATGAAGTTGAGATAGCTACACCAACTACAAATGGAACCGTGTCCGTTGAGATCGCCAAATACATGGCAAATCCAAGCATTGATTTGGAGATGCTGAAAGACTATCCGCTAATAAGAAAATTATTTATCAAATTTAACACGCCGTTGCCGTCATCTGCACCCGTTGAGCGTTTATTTAGTTATGCAACGATGATGAACCTACCAAAATGGAATCGTTTATCAAACGAGCACTTTGAACAAAGGGTATTAATGAAAGCGAACGCCGTCGAAGCCTCAAACACCATGAACCCTCAATAAAATTTTCATACAGAGCGTGTTGAATTATCGCCTCATTAACGAACAGATCTGGTAGAATTATCGCCAACTCCATTTATCCAGCTGGTTGAGTTTTCGCTGACTTAGTTTATCCATCTGGTCGATTTATCGCTAACTTCATTTATTCATCTGTGGTCGAAATATCGCCAACTCCATTTATCCATCTTGTCAAGTTATCGCCAACCTCATTTATCCATCAGGTGGAGTTATCACCAACTCAATTTACCCATCTGGCCGAGTTATCGCCAACTTCATTTATCCATCCGGTTTCCTTATTCACGAAATCACTAATCGATCTGGTCGAGTTATCGCCATCTTTATTTATCGATCCGGTGAAGTTATCACAAACTTCATTTCCCCATCTGGTCGAGTTATCGCCAACTTCATTTAGCATCCGGTTTCCTCACTCCTGACATAACTAGTCGATCTGGTCGAGTTATCACCGCATTAACCAGCCACTGTGGCTAAGTTATGGCCAATTTATTTAGTAGTTTATCTAACTTGCTGAGTCATAACTCAACAAGTATACTACATTCACGAAATTATTAGCATCAGTGACTTATCGCGCTATTTATATAAACGTTTGTAAATAATATGATTATATGTATATATACATATATATATATGTCTTTATGTACATATACACAATAAAACACAATGAATACACCTGCTGTAAATGCGAGTTTTCTTTAATCATAGTTCAGAATTCTTCAATCGCCCATTTCCTAGTTTTATTGGACCAAAATTATAAAATTCAATATTTCAGTAAAATAAATGGAATTTTCATAAGTATTTTCCGGAAATATTATCTATTGGCTGAAAATGAATATTTTCATTTTGGATATCATTAACTACACGAAAACTAATGATCCAAACTCCATTCTCGAATACCCTATAATGATTAGTGGAACCATAAATTTGTAATTCTTGAAAAAAATTTAAATTGTAAAAAGATATAATGAATTGAAAAAAAATTGAGAATCGCATTCTAAAAATGTTTTGAATGTTCCAAATAATGGGTAATTGTAATCGCTGTATGCTTAAGGATGTATGCTTAAGGCCGTACAGTCTCAACCAATAAAAGTTTTGGTGAGAATTTATAGTACTTCGCGTTGGAGCAAAAATCTGAAAAAATCGACCATATTGAAGATGATAATCATATCGTTTTCTAATAATAATAATGCCGAAAAACTATCAAAAAATTATTTGAACAATAAATAGTAGCAGAAACTTCCCATAAAAATGTATTTCGATTATATGTAACAAATTCCTCGATTTTTCTTAATGCATATGAATTTTTCAGGAATTTTCTTATGGTTTCTTTAATTTTGTTTTTAAAATTTTTTTATTTTTAAAATTGCAAGAAAAGTGGTGAATTTTGGATATGTTCTGGTACAAAGGTTCATATTAACTTCACGAAGTATTCGGATCATCAAACGAATACTTTGATAAATACAGTTTTTCAAAATCCTAAAAAACACAATTTAAAAACCATAATAAAATTTTTGAAAAATTCATATGTATTCAGAAAAATCGAGGAATTTGTTAGATATAATCGAAAAACATTTTTACGGGAAGTTTTCGCAAAAATTTGTTGTTTAAACAATCTTTTGATAGTTTTTCAGCATTGTTTTTATGAGAAAACGATATTGCTATCATCTTCAATATAGTTGATTTTTTCAGATTTTTGGTTCAACGCGAAGTACTTTAAATTCTCAGCGAAACTTTTATTGGTTGGGACTGCAGGCCCATACATCCTTAAGGAACTACGGATTTAAAAAAAAAAATTAAGATATGATGAACTCCCAAAATATTGAGAATCGTTAAACAAATATTGTGAATGTTCGAAATAATAGATAAGTGTAATCGCGGTACGCTTAGAAAAAGAACAAAAAAAAAGAGATATGGTGAACTTCCAAAATATTGAGAATCAGTAGTATGTGGACCACTATATCCAACCCCACTCCTATCCCCACTCCTATCCCCTCCACTTTCCCCCCGCGTCGGAGCCTCTTTCCGAGCGTGGTGGGGGTTGTGGTGGGGAGAGGTGGTGGGGGGAAAGAGTTCTGAGGGTTCGCCAGAGTGGCCCGATTATTATCATTATTCAAATAATAATAATCCATACTTTTTCTCTTTTTTTTTTTTTTTTTTTAATTTATCAATAAATATGAAAAACTCACGTGACTGTTGGGGAAATCCTTACGCCGCTCCGACGACGCCCACAGCTGGTGCACTGAGGCACACACACACACACACACACACACACACACACACACACACACACACACACACACACACACACACACACACACACACACACACACACACACACACACACACACACACACACACACACACACACACACACACACACACACACACACACACACACACACACACACACACACACACACACACACACACACACACACACACACACACACACACACACACACACACACACACACACACACACACACACACACACACACACACACACACACACACACACACACACACACACACACACACACACACACACACACACACACACACACACACACACACACACACACACACACACACACACACACACACACACACACACACACACACACACACACACACACACACACACACACACACACACACACACACACACACACACACACACACACACACACACACACACACACACACACACACACACACACACACACACACACACACACACACACACACACACACACACACACACACACACACACACACACACACACACACACACACACACACACACACACACACACACACACACACACACACACACACACACACACACACACACACACACACACACACACACACACACACACACACACACACACACACACACACACACACACACACACACACACACACACACACACACACACACACACACACACACACACACACACACACACACACACACACACACACACACACACACACACACACACACACACACACACACACACACACACACACACACACACACACACACACACACACACACACACACACACACACACACACACACACACACACACACACACACACACACACACACACACACACACACACACACACACACACACACACACACACACACACACACACACACACACACACACACACACACACACACACACACACACACACACACACACACACACACACACACACACACACACACACACACACACACACACACACACACACACACACACACACACACACACACACGAGCGCGCACAAGTGGACTCGCTACGCATCACCGCCCTCTTCGAACCCTTCATCGTGGTACCCCCGATCGTAGGGTATGTCGCCACCGAGGGCATCTATCAAAATGCCCCCTACATCCCTACGATCAGGGCACCGCAGGCGTATACACGGTATATCATGACTATGGTACGCCATGCGAGCCACCATGATGGGTTCGTTGAGGCACAGGTCCTCTAAAAGGGCCGTGATACCATCGTCGTCCACGCCAGCCAGTCCCATCAATCGACATACCACACACTGGGGCGGTAGCATGGCGAACAACGGTTCCGGCTCGTATAGATCAGAGGGCTCGAAATATTCGGTGTGCCCCTCGTCGATGAGGCGTACCTCCGTGAATCCGGCGTCGTCGGAATAAACTATCTCCCCACGTAACATGGTCATACCGCACCGCGCGACGCATAAAGCACCCGCCAGCATATCGTCGATCGTCATAACGGTGCCTTTTTGTTGTGCGATATAAAAATCGCACAACAATTGGGCCAGCTGTTCATACGCATCCACCATTTCGGCGGTGCGTATGACTACAAACTAAGCACTCAGTACCCCGATCACTCGACACCAAAATGCACCCACCGGAACATCGTCTTTGTATTGGGGATACATTTTTTTTAAATTAAATTTGGAATTTGAAATTTTTAAATTTGAAATTTGAAATAAAATTTCTCGCTCGCGAACTGAGTTATTTGCCTGCTCAATAACGACTGAAGTCTACGTGCTATAATATACAGCAGCAGAGAAGATGCTGTGACGATATTGAAGGTGCGTTCTTCAAGAAATGCATGGTCCGCAAAAATGCACGTGGTCCGTGTAAATGAGCCCCTTTGTAATTAATATAAGAGTAAACGGAGCCCTGAGATACAACTGTCTGTTAAGCCTATACAGCAGCATCTTTTTTATTTCGCGTCTTTCGCGAGCACCGTAGTTCAGCATATATATATATATATATATATACAACCCTTTCTTTTGAAGAGCAGCATATGCACAAGATTAATATTTTATAAAAAAAAAAAAATTGCAAGCCAAATCCATAAGTCCTATTCTTTGGAATAGAGGATGACAGCTAGTTTGCGCACGCCAAGGTTTACTCTGTTTTGACGAAAACCGAGTATCAATATCACAATGATTCATAAAAATTATATAAGACCTATTAGAGGTATGTAAGAAAATTTGATCGGACTTGAAGAAAAAAAAAAAAAAAAAAAAAATTGAAGAGAGAGATATGAGCTCGAGGGTCAGCAAAGAGGTACGGCTGAGATCACGAGCATAGTTATCGAGCTCTCCTGTTTGTGCGAATATTCGCTAACTCTGTCTCTCTTTCTCTCTCTCTTTTTCTGATACATATCTTTTTCCATGCCTCGAATCTTTCTATCGCAGCAATAGCGGGCTTTTTTATTATATTTTTCGATGTACACCGAGTATTCGGGTATAACACTACGAGATTTATCGATTTCTCGAGGTGCGTGAAACGCACCATCAGCGGAGCATCAGCAGACTGCATGCCTTCTTTGCTCATTGCTGCGAATCTCTCCTTATTCTTCATTTAATGTGTTTTCGTACTTCATGCTCTTTATAGTAATATAATTTTAATATATTTAGGCCTCGAGACCCATTAAGACTTATGAAAATTATTGAGACCACCCACTTATTTCTCGTTTGTAAAAGTATATTTTTTGAAAAATGATATTAAGTTTTAAAATGCATATCAAAGCTAAGCGATCTCCGCTTCGTTGCGCTTTTCGAAGAAGTCGCGGTTTAAAAAATTTGATCAGAGTCTCGCTATATCATGTTACATTGAAACAATAAGAGCATTTGGAATGCTTATATACATATGTGGCGAGATCTTGAAATCTTGATATCTTGATATCTTGATACCTCATCATGCATATTTTTGTGTCGCAAGGGGCATCGATTTTTGATGGCGCTGCAGTTTAAGTAAATGAGTAAACTCGCTCAGAAGGCTAGCGCTAAAAAATTTGATCAGTCTCGCTATATAATGTTAAATTGAAACAATGAGAGCATTTGGAATGCTTATATACATATGTGGCGAGATCTTGAAATCTTGATATCTTGATACCTCATCATGCATATTTTTGTGTCGCAAGGGGCATCGATTTTTGATGGCGCTGCAATTTAAGTAAATGAGTAAACTCGCTCAGAAGGCTAAAAAATTTGATGAGATTCTCGCGATATAATGTTACATTGAAACAATAAGAGCATTTGGAATGCTTATATACATATGTGGTGAGATCTTGATATCTTGATATCTTGATATCTTGATACCTCATCATGCATGTTTTTGTGCCGCAAGGGGCATCGATTTTTGATGGCGCTGCAATTTAAGTAAATGAGTAAATTCGCTCAGAAGGCTAGCGCTAGCGCTAAGTATTTATATGGAAAGAACAAGATGCACTGTTAATCAGTCTCAAGCCAGCAGGGTATTATCACGTATCGTTATCAATCATGGCAGATCGAGCACTTCGCGAGTGTATATTAAATCTTTTGCGTTTGGCCATATTACATAGTTCTCAGCTTCGTCGTCGGTGTAACGAGCAATGGTGCAACGAATTAAATCGATTATCGGGCGATAGACTTATAAGACGCTTAAAATATATTGTATGGTGGGCGCCCTTGCGAATCATAGCGGCAGCCTACAGCAGAGGCATACTAAATGGTCAACAAGTGCTAGCGTGTGTGTTTGAAGAGCTGCAGCGTCGAGGATTGGAAAACGCGCCATGTGTCCGTGGTATTGTCGATGAAATCAGAAGTAAGTTCTGTTCTATCATAAAAAATAATCATGTATATTTGTAATACTTAAACTGTATTGAAAAATTTTTCACGATGTCATTATTACGCCAGCACGTATTGAAATTTTTTTCACGATGCCATTATTACGCTAGCACGGGCAAGCCTTATTTATCGAGCTCTTCTCTTTGTGCCATGCTTCGCGTGGTCCCGAGCTCTCTCTCTCTCTCTCTCTACCTCTCGCTGGCTCTCTTTCATGAAAGCGATACAGAGCTTCTGTTATCGTTAGAAAATTTTACGAATTTCAACGCGAAATATTCAAAAAGTATTCTTATTGATCAATTTGCTCTTTCTCTCTCTCTCTCTCTTTCGTTAAAGCGGTATGGATCTTAAAGCGTATTGAAAAAATATTTTCACGGCTGTTATTTCGATAGTATGGTCAAACCCTATTTATCGAGCTCTACTCTTTCTGCCATGCTTCGCGTGGTTCCGCATTCTTTGCAATTCTCTCACTCTCTCGCTCTTTTTTCATGAGCACGATGCAGAGCACCTGTTTGCGTAAGCAGAGATAATCGTTATTTATCGAGCTCTACTCTTTGTGCTATGCTTCGCGTGGTTCCGCGCTCTCTACCTCTCGCTGTCTCTCTCTCTTTCATTAAAGGGGGTACAGAGCGCCTGTTATCGTTAGAAAAAATATTTTACGAATTTCAATATGATATATTTAAAAAATGTATTCTTATTCACCAATCTCCTCTTTTTCTCTCTCCTTACATTATTATCGTAAGAAAAACATTTATATGAAATTTTAACACGATTCGTTTACCGGAAAAATTATGAGTTGAAAGCACTTCTTCTATTAAAAGAGGGATATTATTTTTAATGGTTGTGCACCTAATATAGTATATCGACAGTTCTTGGATGCATCGCCGAATGAAGAAGCAGCTTTAATAGAAGGGGCTTGTGCTGTGGAATTAGCATGCCAGCAGAGGAGCGCAACGAGTCAGCACCTGTCATGCACCGAGCTGAATGATGAGCGACCTACGAGTACGGTTTCAAGTATTGAGCATCCTTCGGACATATTTTCTAATTCGTCGATTTTCGAACGTAGGTTGAAATTAAGGTGCAAAAAAAAATAAAAAATTAAAAATTGGTGTGGCGTCAATTTTAAATTATAAATTTATCCAGAGGGCATAGATAGGGAGAGGGTAACAGACGCTGCTGTACCAGGCCCATCAGGCCTATGCCATTCTGGACGACGAGCAACCTCAACCTCTGACCCTGATGATGTTTTTGACCATCGCGAAAATCAGCTGTGGGAATATCCGATCGAGAACGAGAGAGACGAGGAAATAGCATTTCAAAGAGCTGACGATTGGCTTCAAATGCTCGTGACTGATGACGACTCTGGTAAATAATTTTTCTTACACATGAAAAAATTAATTAAGTATGTAAGTAAGTGGGTCCTTTTGTAACAGGGTATTCGTCAGCATCTTTGTTTGAGTGGTGATATCGGTCTATTTAAGCAGTACTATGATGCGCGAGAGGTACAAATATTGATAAAATTTAATAATTTCATATTAATCAGCTCTAGAATCTAATACATGTCTCTTTTTCCAGAGTTGCAAAGTGGATCAGGCAGGCAGCGTACTACAGCAAGGAGCGAGCCGCTCCATGAAATACACCCGCCGGGAAAGCATTTTGAGATCATCGGTGATTACACGAGGTACTTCAAGCGCTTCAAAATACGGGGGCGTGAAACGTCGTTGCGAATTCGTCAACCAGCCTCTGGAGTTAGCGTGGTGGACTGGCTCAACGGTGCGTTTCGTGATCTGTTAACATACATCATGAACTCCTGCGAGGGCGGCGATTATGTAGGCGTTTCGTTTACAACGAATAGCTTGCCGCACGGGCCCGTGTGGTTATCTTTCCGACCGGCCCGCGATTATGTATTCGAAGATATTTGGAAATTGATAAGCAGCGTGGCGCAAAGTGCGTCATCTTTAAATATTGACGATTCGTGCACAAAAAAAATGTGCGCTGTCAAGGGGGTCGAAGGGTGCGGTCGGAAAGGTCTCACGCACGAGGGTGTCGCAAAACGATCTATTCTTCCGATCCGAAATAGCGACAATCTATGTTTACCGCGTTCGCTGGTAGTGGCTCGAGCATACGCAGAACGAGGAGAAATACGCTCGGGTAGCCTACATGATAAATGGCGGCGTATTATGCGAATCAATGGAGGTGCGCAAAAGCAGGCAGCGCTCGAACTTACAAGAGAAGCAGATGTCCGCGTACCTGTAGAGGGCTGTGGTGTATACGAGATTACGCGCTATCAAGATTATTTGACACGAGACGGCTTTGCTATTGTCGTTTACGAGTTTTTAACTTTGGGTCGCGGGGAGGAGCCACTATTTGACAGAAGACAGGGTGTTCTGAACAGCGTAGGCACAATTCAGCACACCCTGTACATTTTGTATTACGAGCGTTCACATCATTTCGAGCCTATTCTAAATCTCAGAGCAGCTGTCGGCAGTAGAGATTTCTGTTCATCATGTAACACAGCATATCGGCGATTCGGTCATAGATGTTCAAAAAAAAAAATGTCCTCGGTGCTGGGGGTTACAGACGTGCGATACGCGATCGCGCAATATAATCAGATGCGAAGCATGCAACCGCGATTTTTTCGGAGAGGCATGTTTACAGAGGCATAAAGCACCGCTGGTGACCATGAGGCGTAGAAAGGCTAGCGTTTGCGAATCTCTCAAACGGTGCCGTAACTGCTTTCGAGCAATAAGGCCATTAGAAAAAAAAGAGAAGCATAAATGCGGGGTAGGTTTCTGCAAAACGTGCAAATCTCATCAACCTAGTAATCATCTGTGTTTCATGAAACCGATTCGTAGTACTTCGGAATTGAAAAAAATACTATTCATTTTTTATGATTTTGAAACACAGCAGAGCACACCTGTGAAGGGTGATGCGACTACTCATGTACACGAGCCAAATCTTTGCGTGGCTCAACGAGTTTGCACGTTTTGCTGTGTTAACGACTCTATAGCCGAACCGTGCGAGCATTGCGGGGAACACGAATTTGTGTTTAGTCACAGCCCCGTAGCCCAGCTTGTCGAATTAGCCATGCAACCGCTCGAAGGTTTTTCGCGTACAATCTGTATCGCTCATAATGCAGGGGGTTTCGACGCTCAATTCATCCTGCGTTATTTCATCGAAGAGAAAAAAACTCAGCTCCCCACACTAATCATGAACGGTACGGAAATAATTACGATGCGCGTCGGAAAAATCGTATTTCTCGACAGTCTAAATTACTTCCATATGCCTCTGAGCGGTTTACCGAAAGCCTTCGGGCTTACCGGTGCTATCGTTAAAGGCACTTTTCCACATTTGTTTAACAGGCCTGAAAATCAAAATTACGTAGGCGAATTGCCGCCTCTCGAGCATTATTCTCCGGACACAATGCGCGCCGATGAGCGCCGGAAATTTCTCGATTGGTATCGCGAAACAAAAGACAAAAATTACGTATTCGTTTTTTCGGAAGAGCTTATCAGCTATTGTAAGACAGATGTCACGATTTTGCGACGCGCGTGTATGGCTTTTCGCAACATGTTCATTACCAGCGGTCGCGTCTGCCCTTTTGATGAAAGTACAACAATAGCATCAGCCTGCTTCAGAGTTTTTCGAAAAAATTTCTTGAAAGATAATTCAATAGGCATTATACCCACGGAGGGATACAGATGGGCGCAAAATCAATCGAAAAAAGCGGTTTCATGGCTATCGTGGATGGAGCACTCACTGGGTGTTCGTATTATTCATGCGGGCCGATCACGCGAGTTTAGACTACCGCAAAATCTCTTGGTAGACGGATACTACGAGACTCCTAACGGGGCGCATGTATTACAATTTCACGGTTGTTATTGGCACGGTTGCCCACGTTGCTATCCCACAAACAGAGACAGTCGACAAAGCGATGGAATATCCATGGACGAGCGTTTCGAGAGAACAACAGCAGTAACTGATAGAATTCAAACGGGAGGGTATTTGCTCACAGAAATTTGGGAGTGTGAATATGACCGTTTGTTAAATTCGACAGCCGAGATGAGAACTTTCCTGCAAGATAACCCTTTAGTTACAGCAGAGTCTCTCAATCCTCGTGATGCTTTTTTCGGAGGACGAACAGAAAATATGGTTACGCTCTACGACGTTGACGCTACGGAAAAAATACGCTACGTAGACGTTTGCTCGCTGTACCCCTATATCTGTAAATTCGGCAAATACCCGGTGGGCCATCCGAAAGTATACATGGGTAACGAGTGCATGGAATTGACAGGTCCTGATAACACCGATCTAACTCTCGTTGAGGGTCTCGTAAAATGCACCGTATTGCCGCCTCGTAATCTATTCCACCCCGTATTACCAGTGCGTATGCATAACCGGTTATTATTTGCTCTATGCCGCAGCTGCTGTGAGAATATAAATCAGGACGAATGCACACATGAAGACCCTGTAGAGCGTGTGTTCAAGGGTACATGGGTTGTCGACGAGTTGCGGAAAGCCGTGTCGTGCGGGTACAGAGTGATAGACGTGACTGAAATCTGGCAATATGAAACCACGCAATTCAATCGCGATACACAGACAGGGGGCCATTTTGTCGAATACATTAACACGTTTTTGAAAATCAAACAAGAAGCCAGTGGGTGGCCCGAAAGTTGCTCCAAAGATAACGCCGCGCAAGACCTCTATATAGCCGATTTCGAACGATCGGAAGGAATCAAGCTAAATCGCGACTCCATAGCTAAAAATCCGGGGTTGCGATCTGTCGCAAAGTTGTGCCTTAATTCATTTTGGGGGAAGTTTGGGCAGCGGGAAAATCTACCGCAGACAGAAATAGTTTCGACGCGTAAAAAACTTATGGAACTATTGACTAGCCCTGAGCACGAGATCACGGGTATTTTACCCGTAAATAACGAAATATTGTATGTAAGCTACACGAAAATCAGTGACGCTGTTATACCATCCGGCATAGCGAACGCCGTAGTAGCAGCATACACCACAGCCCAGGCCCGCCTAAAACTTTATAGTTACTTAGAGCGTCTGGGTCGTCGTGCTCTGTACTGCGATACCGATTCCGTAATTTACGTATCGCACGAAGAAAAAGACGAGTACGAGCCTCCAACGGGACAGCTCTTAGGGGATCTCACAGACGAGCTGAGCTCTTATGGGGAAGGTAGTTATATTAGAAGTTTCATTTCAGGCGGACCAAAATTTTATTCTTTTATCGTATGCACTCCGAATGGAGAGGAAAAAGAAGTATGTAAAGTAAAAGGGATAACGCTTAATTTTGCGAACAAGGGATTAATTAATTATAACTCAGTGCGCTCCTTTATAACCGGTGAGAGAGACGAGCCTGTTGTGCTAAAGTATGACGCTATACGACGCACGGCATTTCATCAGGTCGTCACACGTCCTGAAACCAAATCATGCAAACCATCGAGCGTCAAACGGAGACGAGATGGCGAATATGGCACTCTTCCTTACGGTTATAAAGAATAATGTATATAGATATAGACCTCGCACTACTTTGTAAATAATGTATATAAATAAAACTTTATGTTCTTATGTATATTCGTCTTTTCGAACCCTATATATGTTTCAGCTAATACGAAGATTGTGCTCATTCGCAAAAATGGATGTGCGGTGGAAACATCCTTGGACGGCGATGGTTTGCGGGCCCACGGGCTGCGGTAAAACATACTTTGTGAAAAAGTTTTTGAAATTCATTTCGCATTTGAATAGTGAACCGTTTCAACGAATTATTTTCTATTATTCCGAGTGGCAACAAGCGTATATGGAGTACGGTTCTTCGATAGAGTTTCGCGAAGGTTTACCACAAGCCTCGGATTATGCAAACGATCCGCGTGCAAAACTTATAATTATTGACGATTTGATGCGCGAGGCATCGAACAATAGCGTTGTCGACCTCTTCACCAAGGGTAGTCATCATAAGAATTTGAGCGTGTTTTTTATAACGCAAAATTTATTTCATCAGGGCCACGGACAACGGGATATATCGCTGAACGCTAATTATATAGTAGTTTTGAAAAATCCGCGAGATCGCTCTCAAATACAGCACTTGGCGCGTCAGGTTTACCCCGAAAACCCCCGATTTCTGCAGGAAGTTTATTACGACGCAACGAGCAAACCACACGGTTATCTGCTCTTGGACTTGAAACAATCGACTCCCGATAACTGTAGATTTCGAACGTGTATTTTCCCCGATGATCCACAGCATTTCGTTTACGTGCCGCGAAAAAAGTTGAAAAGCACCGACACAGCCGGAGAAGTACCAGTCTTGCGGCTGTGATGGCGGGTAACAGGTCCTCTCTCTGCAAGAAGCACGTTGCAATATTGCACGCACTCCAGCATCTCAACAAGGAGCAACGAGACGCCGTTTTGCGTAAAGCCGATCCACGAATAATTCGTTGTATTTGTGAGTGTGCGTTAAACATTCTACGTGGTAACGTGCCTTTGAAGCCTGAACAAAGAAAAAAGTTGCGTCGCCACGCATCTATTCTTCGACGACTAGCTGCGAAAAGCGGTAGTTGGAAGAGCAAGAAACGTTTTGTGGTTCAAAACGGTGGGTTCCTACCGCTGCTGCTCGCCCCCGTACTGGGTACGCTCTTGTCACGTTTGATAGGCGGCAGTGGATAATGGAGCATGCGAGAAAAATGGTGCTCGTGCCTGAAGAGAATCTTCAGCATATAGGCGTGCAGAATAATCGACAAACGGAATCTGTTCAACGGCAACAGCAGCGAACAGTGCAAACCCTTGGTACGACACTGAGTAGATTGGACACTGAGATGGACGATATTCTGAATTCTAATTTGTACAAGGATGAGAGGGAAAAGTGGTCGGCGTATTTCGCGGTGTTGCAGCGTTATCTCCATTTTGCCGATAATAAGCGAGCGCAGCAGCATCGTGCACTCGCAAAAAATGATGATTACATCACGACACCTATAGAGGAGGAGGGGAATAGTGGAAAAGGCGCTAAAATTCAACGCATAAACGACTCTATGATCGTTGAGAGTGTCCCGACAAAATATCGCAACAAAGCAAAACTATTGCTTCGTCGTTTACGCCTTGTACCAGTAACAGAGTTTTGCTGGGATCCTACAGGCACCGTCTCCATCGCAGGCAAAGAAATCAAGGACTCCAATATTGTCGATCTTATAAACGATGCTATGCGCGCGAGGAAAATCTTAACGCCGGCGGGTCGTCATGCATTTGCAGGATTTTTAAAAGAGGCAAAAATTCCACGCGAGTTTGTTGGAAACCAGGATCTGTGGAGGTCCGATGTGCCCACCTCGACGCCTTTTTGAAAAAAAAGAAAAATACCTGTGCACTCCCACGACTTGTCGTTGAGCGACGCGGGAGCCAATCACAGTAGCGACGAATCCACCGATCCCAGTATTTATGAGCTCTTCAGTACCTCTGAGAGGGAGCAAACAGGCGCTGGCCAGTGTAAAAAGAAGAAGAAGAATCGTGTAATTTGGGCTAACCTAAAACTCTAAACCATGAAAACATTGGAAAAGCTGTACTATAATCCCTCCCACGAAGCATCGTTCTCGGGCGCTGCAAAATTATTACGCGCAACGCGAAAAAAAATTTCTAGCGAAAAGACCGTGCAGTGGTTGGAGACACAGGATGCTTACACGAAACATCGCCCTGTAAAACATCGATTTCCACGACGCCATTACAGCGTGCGAAACATTGACGATGTCTGGGAGGCTGATCTCGTAGATCTTCGCTCGATCAAAGATTACAACGATGGTCATACCTATCTCCTCGTAGTCATAGATGTGCTTAGTAAATATGCATGGGTCGAGCCTTTACGCGACAAGACTGCTACGTCTGTGGCTAAGGCTTTTACGCGGATACTCACGCAAAAAGCCACTAATAGCCGATCACCCGTATGCCTGCAATCGGATCGAGGCAAAGAATTCATGGGTGCTGCATTTCAAGAGCTCCTAAAGAAGAAAGATATTCAGTTTCGAACTGCACGAAATCCTGATATAAAAGCCTCAATTGTGGAAAGATTTAATCGAACATTGAAAGAAAGAATGTGGCGATACTTTACGTATACTCGCGCGAAGCGATACATCAATGTGTTGCAAAATATAGTGTCTGCATATAATAATGCCCGGCATAGCAGCATAAAAATGGCCCCGGTAACGGTGACTCTTGCCACTGCAGCTCAAGCTCGTGCTAATTTGATGCAGCGTTACAAGGATTCGGAGCGAGAACACATCCCTAAATACGGGATCGGTGATGTTGTACGAATCAGTAGTGCAAAAGCGGCCTTTGCAAAAGGTTACGAGAGCGGCTGGAGCAGCGAGCAGTTCAAAATTCATCGCATATCGACAACTAGTTGGCCGACGGTGTACTTTTTACGCGATCTTCACGGCGAAGATATTGACGGCCTTTTTTACGAGGCCGAGTTATCGAGAGTTCGTACTATTACCGAAAAAAATAAAAAATCACGATGAGAGACGAATTTTATATCGTTTTACCGAGCAACAGCAGTATGAAATATTACCCGGAAAATACGACAACGCGTTATACCACACGATTGCCACAGCGCGTATCTTTGCAAGGCAATTGGGCCGTTGGACTTACAGAAATACATATACCCATGACGATTCTGCATATACCTCAGGAAGACGAGCAGAACTTCATCAAGACCGCACCGTATAAAGTACAATCGGGTATTCACGATTCTGCTATTGACATTGAAAAGAGCTGTGTGTATGTTCCACCCGGTGTATATAAGAGTATAGACTCATTGCTCGAAGTAATAAATGAACTACAGGGCGTTGCTGGTCATTTACTATTTCAGCGCGCTCGCAATGGCTACGTCCAAGTGACCCGTATCTGCGATTCTTGCGAAAATTTAATTCATGCTTTCCATTTCTCACCAAGGCTCAACAAGATTTTAGGATTTACCACACCCAGCAGTGTGGCGCTCCCACCTGCATTCAGAGATGTTGGTTATAGAGGCGCACGACCTGCCAGCCTAACTAATGCTATCCCCGATATGTTATTCGTTTATACGGATATTTGTGAACCCTACATTACCGGTGATGTGCATGCACCTCTGTTACGTGTTGTACCATCTTATACCGCGGATAGCAACAATTACGGCTCTGTGAAGATTAGAGGTTTTTCGCCACCACGCTACGTACCTCTGCTTCATACAAACGTTCAATCGATCGATATCGATATAAGGGATGAGTTTGGGCAGCCGATACCATTTGAGTACGGGACGCTGACGGTGACATTACAGTTCAAGCGTATGGATTAGAGAAGTCATCGCAATGACTTATTACGATGAATACTTTGATATGCAGACGGGTGGTGCTCGGACCGGATATGGGGGTATCAGTAACGTGTACATAGGCTCACCGAATCAAAGGGGCCACGGGATTGGCAGTTTTCTCGGTGGCCTTTTCCGCCGTATTATACCTCTTTTGAAGAATGGAGCACGGGCTGTCGGCAAGGAGGCTCTGCGTGCCGGTGTTAATGTTGCCACCGATATAATGGACAATGGTGTACGGCCAAGAGAAGCGTTCAAAACGCGTCTACGCGAGTCTGGCGAAAATCTGAAGCGAAAGGCGGAGGAAAAAATTGATACGCTCATGAAGGGTTCTGGCTATAAAATGGCAAAAATTAATCGATCTCGGCATTCCATTTCCGGCCGCGGTGTGCGACGTATCCATAGTGTGAAAAAAAGAAAGAAAGCTACGTCTTCGTCGAGAAAACCGAGAAAGCGGGCAACGGCAAAGAGGAGGATAAATAAGAGAAGGACAACCAAGAAGAGGAAGGCTCTACGAACGGTGGCTGATATTTTCGCATAGAGAGAGAGGGTAAATATGGCTTTCTTACACACACACACACTTGCGAGTGTTTAAAGTCAGAGCTCGAGCTATTTACACTGCCTCCTACACAAACCACCATCGAGGGAACACAATGGGTGTACTACAAACCGATCTCATCTTTAACGGATGATTCACCAATTGAGTTTGTGGTACCTGGTCAGGGTGATGAATACATTGATCTTGCTCACACCATGCTAAGCATGCGCGTTCAAATACAGTGTTTGGCTGAGAAGCCTGATTCAACGATTAAAATAGGCCCCGTCAATAATCTGATGCATTCAATGTTTAATCAAGTAGATGTGTTTTTCAATCAGAAACTTGTATCGCCCCCGAATAACGCGTATGCATACAGAGCATACATTGAAACACTGCTAAATTATGGAGACGGCGCAAAAAACTCTCATCTTACGAGTGTGCTCTGGTTCGCCGATACACCGGGAAAAATGGAGGATACAGATACAGCCAACGGTGGGCTTGTTAGCCGCAGAGACCTTCTTAGCAGTGGAAAAACTATTGATCTCCTCGGTCATCTTCACTGCGATGTCTTTAATCAAGAGAGATTCTTATTGAACGGTGTTGAAATGCGTCTGCGACTCGTACGCACGAATAATTCATTTTGCCTTATGGGCGGGACGACAGACTATAAAATACATATTGTCGAAGCGTCGCTTCTCGTACGTCGCGCCAAGATAGCACCTGGTATACTTTTAGCACATGCAAGAACGCTGTGTAAAGCTACGGCAAAATACCCCCTGACACGCGTGGAGGTAAAGGCTATATCCATGCATAGCGGAGTACATGGCGAAACTCTCGATAATGTAATCCTCGGCCAGCTACCAAAACGTATCATCATTGGTTTCGTCGATAATAAAGCATTCAACGGCTGCCTCGATAAAAACCCGTTTAATTTTAAAAATTATCAAATCAATTATCTATCGTTGTATGTGGATGGTATGCAAATACCGTCAAAGGCTCTGCAGCCCGACTTTACAAAATCGAAGCTTTACGTAGACGCGTATCATACTCTGTTCTCCGGAACGGGTATTTACTTTCTCAATGAAGGTAATTGTATTTCACGGGAGGCCTACCCCGAAGGGTATTGCCTTTTCGCGTTTGATCTTACGCCCGATTTATCAGCAAACAGCAGTACTCATTGGAATTTGGTAAAACACGGCAGTGTTAGAATAGAAGTACGATTCGAAAAGGCTCTCGCATCAACGGTAAATTGTATTGTGTACGCCGAGTATGATAATGTGCTGGAGATTGACTCGTCCAGACAAGTAATCGTTGACTTTTCTGGATAGTCAGCAGAATTTGTATCCGCCGAGCTAGGTCTCCGTGACGCAAAGAGCTGAACAGTATTATCAGAGAGAGCAACGAGAAAGCATCATGAATATAGCAATCGATATACAGGGTTTGCGAGATAAAAACAATCGTTTTGTGCCGAAAGAAGTTGCGATCATTTGCCTACACGGACCGTACACCGCTCATTGGCTTGTGTCTTCACCTCACGATAATGAGGATCTATCATCGGCGCTGAAGCGCCAGAATTCCTGGTTGACTAGAAATCATCATGGCTTACAATGGCGTGAGGGCGATACAACGTCGCAACATATGGAATCAATTTTAAAAAATATTGCGGAACAGTCTGATCGAATATTCACAAGGGGTTCAATAAAATCAGAGTACCTGGCACAACTGACAGGTTGCTTCATTATAAATTTAGAGGAGGAGGAGGAGGCTCCTTCATTCCGCTATCTTCATCAGGACGACACTCGTTGCATATACCACGGATCGCTACATAACAATCTCACGTACAAATGTGCACTGAGGAATGCGAAACAAATAAAAGATTGGCTTTGTCATAAAGATCGCATCGACTCCTTATGGGAATATAGAACGACCACGAGCTGGAGCTTAGACGGGCCTCGCGAGGAAAAGAAAAAGAAACCTTCTGCTTCAGGCTGCTATGAACAGTCTAGAAATTCTGCAGGCCTTGCGGAACATACCAGACCACACGATAGGCGTACACCCAGCCGATCGTATCCCGAAGGTGTGGACGTGGCCGACAGCTTTTGTCGTTAATACCGATGGCCACAAATTACCCGGATCCCACTGGGTCGCCATGTACGTCGATCGAACTGGAGAAGGACGATACTTTGACAGCTACGGGATCCCGCCAATCGTTCCGCAGCATCTCATCCGACTCCGAAGAAACTGCAAGCTTTTCCGATGCAACGCTACTCAGCTTCAGGGTCCAGATTCGCAGTGTTGCGGACAGTATTGCATTATGTTTCTTCATTATATGTCTACTGGCTTTGGCATTAATAAGTTTCGAAGCGTATTTTCAGATGATTTATCCCGAAACGATAAAACAGTGAACGATTATTATAATGCGTATACAAAAAAACGCGAAAATTCTAAGCCTCGGGGCAAAGTTTTCAATATGGACTCTGCGGTTGGTGGTGGCTGTGGTACAAATAATTTTAATCATAAAAACTTACACTGTATACAGAACTGTTGTTCCCGTGTACGGCAATAATGAATCTAATTCTAATATAAGAAATAAAATCGACACTGAAATTTTTCACGTTTTATTTTTTCTACCTATCCTTGAACTGCGATCACGCGCCTTGGAGTCAGCATTCTTTGGGTACAAAAGTCACTTTTAGCGGCTATCATATTTCAAGCGGAATGTGCATCAAACCATCGATTCTTCGAATCGGTAGGAAAAAAATTCTTTTTGCCTTTGTTATGTCTAAGGAAATGAGTCATCATTATAGGGTATCATATTATGTAGACGATCAGATTTCTTTTTGTCTTTGGTATTTTTAATAAAATGAGTAATCTTTATAGTGGGGGGAGGTCTAGTGGAGGGGCGACTGCAGAGTATAAGTTAGACCCTGGAGAACGACCATCATTCGCGATCAAACCGTGGTCAGATATCGAAGTAAACTTCAAAAACTCTTAAAGACTTTCATTTGCTGTCATTTGAGGTGTATGCTGAGAAAACGACGCGAATTAAAGCGGCGAATAGAAGCACTTTCACACGACATTGCGAGTATCAAAGCAGTAATACAAGCGAGATCGCAATTTCTCTCTTTAACACGAAAATTTGAAGAACTCGATATTTACGATGGATTTCGCACGAATCAACAAAGTGGGACAAACGGCCGCGTTTCTACCTGTGAAAAAGTTATCGGAACTAGAGCTCAAAAAAGACTACAGCATCGGCGACATAAGAACCGTTCAAACTAAGTGGGGCACGCGTATCGTCATCGACGTGGAAAACACATTTGCGTGCTTCCTACCAGCCAGATTCGTCCAACTGTTCGAAAAAGACGATCAGCTATTTTAGCAGATGATAGCCGCAGCCCGTGAAAATAATTTGGCCATGGAATATCGCGGAACAAAATTCAATAATCTGGAATTCAAACCGTCAACAAATCATTAAGTCCTGTGATGTATGCGAAACGTGCTAAGAATCTACGTGCGCTACTGCTACCATTCGCCTATAAGCTAAATAATTTGGGGACGAAATCTGTGTGGGTGGGCCTTGATATTTGTCGGAACGGTACGTTACGGCCTGTGATTAGCTTCAAATGTTATATCCATGGTTGTTTAACTATGGACGGTCGTTCTTGGCACGATTTTCAAAATCATTTTAACATAGAGGATGAAGAAGACCCTGCACATCGCTCGTTACCGATATTCTGTTTTACAAAAGAGCAATTCATTATACTGTCATTATTACAAGCCAGTATAAACAGAAATATCTCGTGGCTTCGTCGTGTTTGCAACGAGGTAACAAAGTGCAGAGACTCTCTTGTAGATGCAATAACATCAGAAACATCCATTTTTACAACGAGCTGCATACGCCGTAATATTCGCACGAAGCGTGCGAAAATACGAGAGAGAGCTACCCAAAAACGAACATCACCGAATAATTCATATAACGAATTACCTACTTGTACAAAAACAACGATAATTGACAATCTACTGACGCATCATTTGGATCACATGGTTAAAACTGTTATAGCCCGTAAAAGATAAATCCTTTTCTCATTGTATAAAAGCATTACGTATAATTAAGTGAAAATGTATATAAAATTAAATAAAGAGAAAAAAGTATGGATTATTATTATTTGAATAATGATAATAATCGGACCACTATGTCCAGCCCGCGGAACTCTCCCCCCCACCACCTCTCCCCACCATTACCCCCACCACGCTCGGAAAGAGGCTCCGACGTGGGGGGAAAGTGGAGGGGATAGGAGTGGGGATAGGAGTGGGGTTGGATATAGTGGTCCACATACTACTAGAATCGTTGTAAAATATTTTAAATATTCCTAATGTTAAAGAACTACTAAAAAAAAAAAAAAAGATATGATGAACTCCCAAAATATTGAGAATCGTTCTAAAAATATTTTGAATGTTCCTAATGTTAAGGAACTACTAAAACGATAAAAAAAAACAAGAACAAAAAAAAAATTAAAGACATGATAAACTCCCAAAATATTGAGAATCGTTCTAAAAATATTTTGAATGATCAAAATAATGGGTAAGTGTAATCGCGGTACGCTTAAAAAACTACTTGAAAAAAAAAATTTAAAGATATGATGAACTTCCAAAATATTGATAATCGTTGTAAAAATATTTTGAACGTTCCTAATATTAAGAAACTAAAAAAAAAAAGAAACCATAAGCTCCCAAAAATTCTAAAATTGAGAATCATTTAAAAAATTTTTGAATGTTTCAAATATAGGGTAATTATAATCGCTGTACGTTTAAGGGACTAGATTCCAGACAAAAAAAAAAAAGAAAAAAAAAAGATGAACTCCCAAAAAATGGTAAGCGATGGTGAGTATGCAATTCTAAAAATGTTTTGCATGTTCCAAATATTGAGTAATTGTAATCGCTGTACGTTTAAGGAACTAGATTCCAGAAAAAAAAAAAAAAAAGGAAAAAAAAATTTAACGAAATTCGGTTCGATACTTCGTTACTCGTTACTTTTGTAGCGGGTAGCGAAAAAAATTTCGATACTCGATACAAAAGTAGCGGGTAGCGAAAAAATTTTCGCTACTCGATACAAAAGTAACGGGTAGCGAAAAAATTTTCGATACTCGATACAAAAGTAGCGGGTAGCGAAAAAAATTTCGCTACTCGATACAAAAGTAGCGGGTAGCGAAAAAATTTTCGATACTCGATACAAAAGTAGCGGGTAGCGAAAAAAATTTCGATACTCGATACAAAAGTAGCGGGTAACGAAAAAATTTTCGATACTCGCTACAAAAGTAGCGGGTAGCGAAAAAAATTTCGATACTCGCTACAAAAGTAGCGGGTAGCGAAAAAAATTTCGTTACTCGCTACAAAAAGTAGCGACCACGAGAGGCATGTCGTTACATTTGGATCGAAGTAACTAAAAAGTTTTCGTTACCCGTTACAATTGTATCGTGTAGCTTCGTCGTAGCTAGTTTCGAAAGTAGCTAGTTGTGCCCATCTCTGTAATTCAGTGGTCCCCGCTTCCGATTGGACAATTTTGGAAGACGCGCAAGAAGCCTGTAACAAAAATATAAAAAAATATCGTGAAAGTTATTCCCGAAAAAACTCGAGAACAGCGATATAACAATGACCGAAATTTTGAAATTATTATATTTTGCTCTGAAATTTTTTAATCTCATGAAGCGGCTTTGAAAATGCCTTAAACAAAGAAATAGAATAATGGTTTACGATCGGAAATTTTCCAAATTCTTCGAAAATGATGATCATTTTTTTTCACTCGTCATTTTCAGCGCGAAATTCAAAAAAGAAAACTTGAAACGTTAATTTCACCGTGTTCTCCATCATTTTTTGGAAATCCATTGTTTTTTCGGAAAGTTCAGAAAATTTCCTATGCAAATCATGTCTATAAATTTTCTGCTCGTTTACCTCCGAGTCACAATTATGGTTTAAATACAATTTGAGCGGTTGTTAATGACAAAACAATTATGGTTTAAATAAAATTTAAGCGGTTTTCAATGACAAAAACCGCTCAAATTTTATTGAAACCATAATTGTGACTTGGAGGTTAACGAGCGGAAAATTTTTAGATATGATTTCCATAGGAAATTTTCTGAAGTTTCTGAAAAAAAAATTGGATTTCTAAAAATCGATGGAAAACACGTGTGAAATTGATGTTTTAAGTTTTATTTTTCGAATTTTGCGCTGAAAATGGCGAGTGAAAAAAAAATTATAATCATTTTCGAAAAATTTGGAAAATTTCTGATCAAAAACGATTTTTCTATTTTTTTTTTAAGGCATTTTCAAAACCGTTTCATGAGATTGATAAATTTCGGAGCAAAATCTAATACTCGATAAATTTCTTCATTGACACCCAAATAATGCGAAGATATCATAAAAAAACATCGAAAATTTGGAGGCCGGCTTTGCATACAGGATTTGCGAGTATGACCCATATACAGGGTGTCCCAAAATCATGTGCGCAAAATGCTAGGGGTGATAGAGGGGGTAGGCTGAGCAAATCGACTTTAAGAACATGTGGTCTCCAGAGTCATGTTCGCGAGATACGGCTGGTTAAAAAATCGTAGGCGCCAGAATTTCGGTAGGCGAGTACACAGGAGGCAGCGGTTAGCGGTATTGATGACAAGCGGGCTCGACTGCTGATGTAAACCAAAACACTTTTAAATCTACGAATTTCAAACGACAACACTATTTGTTTGCAATTTTTGCGAAACATAACAAGGATGCGTGATAGAAATGAACAACCAAAAGTTTCGAATACCAATTTTAACGAAAATTCAATTTTCAATTTTATTCAAAAATTTGATCGTTACAAGGGATGCTCGAAGTTACCACCTCTGACTTTGATGCATAGTCGAGCTCGACGAAGCAAAGACTGACGCATTGAATTAAAGATGTCTTCATTTTGCTGGAGTTCATACGCCGCCACTTGAATTCTCGCTACGAGTTCTTCTTCAGTATCAACTGGCGTTTCGTACACAAGACTTTTTAAAAATCTCCATACTCCAAAATCCATGAATTTCAAGTCTGGTGACCTAGGAGGCCAAGGGAACGGACCACCCCGATCAATCCATGAATTTAAAAATATATTATTGAGGTAATTTCGCACATTCATTTCAAAATGCGCTGGAGCCCCGTCATGCTGCAGCCACACACCCGGAACAAACGGCACAACTGAATGATAAAGATCCACTGAGTGGACACAGTGTACCGTGAATGAATGATAACAGGCCATTTCCATCACGTATCCTTGTTATGTTTGGTAATTATTGGAAACAAAGAGTATTGTCGTTTCAAATTCGTAGATGTAAAAGTGTTTTTGGTTACATCAGCCGTAGAGTACGCTTATCGACATTACCGCTGACCATTGCCTGCTAAGTACTCGGCTGTCAAAATTCCGGTGCGTAGCGAGATTTTTTGACCGGCCGTACCTTGCGAACGCGACTTCACAGACCACATGTTCTTAAGATCGATTCACTCAGCTTGACCTGCTCTATCACCCCTAGCATTTTGCGCACTCAATTTTGGGACACCCTGTATATTGTAATGGGACAGATTGAGCAATCCTTCGAGTAAAGCTCGTGACGTAGCCCTCGAGCCATGTGCAAAAGCGCAAGAAGCATGGTAAAATCGCCCTACCATCAAACCATTGTCCAATAAGATCACGGTGCCAGTTGTTCGTGAAAAGGTATTTAAGATCGGGACGGACAAGTCTCGATCTCATTTTGATCAACGTTATCGGTGAGCATAATTCGTGTTGAGCGATTTCTTAACATTCCATATTCTCAACGACTTTTCGTTACGACACTCTGTGTTACTTCGTGCTACGAGATCTTCAAGATTCTCCAAGTGTTCGATATTCACCGTCACCACCTACAACAGCACATCAGCGATCTCAACATCCTATGTCATTCCCGAATTGTCTTTTTTAAGATGATTCGAGATCGTTGTTGGTTCGTCCTTTTTAGGACGTTTCAAATTTAATATACTTGCTTTGTCTTTTTCAAGACCAAGCAAACAACGACTTATTCGTTCATTGTACAACAAAGAACCTACCCTTACCTGCTAGGGAACCTGATTTGTATAAAGCCCGAGCATTGCCCATAGAAGTTGGATTACAAATCAGGTGTTCGTCTCAGCCACACCATCCTCTAGGTAGGGAGCTGGAAACCTTGAAGAAGCACTCAGCGCTGCAGCTGAGTGTAGGTGCAAGGTAGAAGGTGCGTTTTCTTAGATACCCGAGCATCAGCGATACGCATCTAGGAACGTAAGAATAGCATTCAATAACTTTGAGTCAATTTCCGATCATCCGCGATCATTAACTTATTTGTTAAGGCATACAGCGTGACCATTATAATGTGGACGGTACTTTTTTGAGGGTTTTGGGAGGTGATATCGGGGTTTTTCGGGTGTGGTTTTTGAATGGTTTGTCAAGCCCGATTTGAAAAAAAATACGGTGTAAATGTGATCATTATAATTTTTACAGCAGAAAAATGGTTATGACGAAAAATAATGTCAAGTTGATTTTCATTTTAGAAACATGAAGATTATTTAATTCTGAATACAAAGCGCTGGTGGAAAATTTTTTTTTGACGCAGAACGCATGCAGAAAAAAAAATGTTAAAAGTTGCATTTTAATGCGTTTATCTTCGAAAAGGTGGAATAAAACTGTGCCGCATGAAGTTGCATCACATAAGCTCTGCCTTGGCTCAGGGCTGTCGAAGCTTATGTCGCTTGGCCCGAAATGACAGTTGAACGAAATGACGGAGCGAAACGTATTTTCAGCTATCTCTCTCGCACCCATGCCAAGCCGTAGTGTTTGAAAAGTGATTTAAAAAAAATATGGAAACATAAAAAAAAATATAATAAAATATGAAAAAAGGAAGCGTAAAAAGTGAAAAACAGTTTTACAAATATTAGAAGTGTTGACAGATAAATTAAAAACAATATTTTCTGAGAGGCTTTGAAACATTGTCATCAACTTTTAGAATTTCGAAAAAATTGATAAAAATATCAACATTGATACAATTTTGATTTTTTTTTTCAATATCTAGCTCGTGCAAGTTAAAAGATATGCTAAATTTGTTCGAGAGTATCATCTGGGGATAGTTTGTAATTTTGTTGGACAGAATTTCCGCAAGTTACCAGCTGCAAACGTTACTTCAATGCAACTGCTTACCGCATTTTCTAAAAACTTTTTCACTTGGTGCCAAATTTCAAATTGTTCAACATTCCGCTGCCCAAGTTGGCTTTTACCTTTCAGTACTGTTATTAGCAGTTGTTTAGCTTGACTTTTTGTACACTTTGGCTCTGTACAAGCTGTGAACTTGCAATTTCCTGATAAATTCAAAAGGTTCAAGCCATCTAGCATTTACCTTTGGATTAAGGGATCATCGCAGTGCGACCGCCCAAAAAATAGTCGATTTTCCCTTTTTTTTTTCTAAGGTGGATAGGATAAGCTAATCGATCTAATTTTTTTTCACAAATTGAAGCACAGATAAAGAATACAAAACTTATTTTCAAAATTTTATTTATCCATTGTTTAACATTTTTTTATTTGCGTAAAATTGCGTGGAAAAAAATGGTGTCCCATGTTGGCCAGGATTGCGACCGCAAATTTCATGTGAAACAAAAAATTCAAAATGATTTATCAATCTGTAAGAAATCCGCTATGTTCTTATCAAGGTTTTTTTTTTCGGTAAAATTTTAGAAAATGGCGGTGGTTTCAACAAAAAAAATCGAATTGAGCTTTTTTCGACGGTTTTCCGTAAAAAAAAGGATGATTTAAAAAAAAAAGCTTCCATAGAAGCATAACAAATGACGTGAAGAATGTTTTGTCGAAAATTCAAACGGATAGGTCGAAAACTCTTCCGTTAAGAGTGACCACCGTTTTGAGAAACACCATTCCAAAGAAAACTTGTGTTTAATTTCATCTGCTGCGGCAGTAGCGAAAGTCCATGACTAACCGCAAGGAAAACGGTGAAAAGACAATCTGCATTTTCACTGCGCGCGATGAAATCCACGTTCCCGATAGAACCTTTCGATTCGTTTGAATATTTAGCTGCATCAAATTTCATATTTGAGACTGATTTGATCTCCAGCGTTTAAGGTGAACGAACGACAAGTGGTGCAGCTGAAGGTGAAGGCAAAATCGTTTTAAAAATCGCCGTTTCCCCTCTTGTTCATTTTAAAAAATGTTGAGTTCCATTCGATGTTCGAATATTGTAAATCCCGCTCCCGTTAATAGTTTCATCTCGAGAGGAAATTACGAACGCCAACTTGTAGTGCCACGAGTGATCAAAATTACGATCCAATCTTCTGCATTTTTCGCTGTGCGAGATGAAATCAACACTTTGGACTGCACGATACCATTCTACGCAATATTTGACTATTCACAATGCCCTTGTTGTGTTTGATTTCATCTGCTGCGGCAGTAGCGAACGTCCATGACTAACGGCGAGGAAAACGGTAAAAGGACATTCTGCATTTTCACATCACGGAATGGAATTCACGTTCCTGGTTGAACCTTTCGATTCGTTTAAACATTCGACTACAGCGAATTGCATATTTATGACTGATTTTATCGCTTAAGCGTTTAAGGTGAACGATCAACAAGTAGTACAGATTAAAGTTAAGGCCAAATCATTTTAAAAATCTACGTGGCACCTCGTGTTTTTTTTTAACGAAAAGTTTAGTTTCGTTCAATGTTCAAATAGTATAAAACCCTCTCGTGTAAATGGTTTCATCTCGAGCAGAAATTACGATTGCCTAGACCTACAGGGGATCGAAATTACCATCGAATCTTCGGCATTGCCCGCTGTGCGAGATGAAATCAACTTTTCCGATTACACGATTCCATTCTACACAATATTTGACTATTTACGATGCCCTTGTCGTGTTTGATTTCATCTGGTGTGGCAGTAGCGAACATCCGTGACTAACCGCGAGAAAAACGGCGAAAGGACATCCTGCAACTTTCACTGCGCTAGATGGAATCCACGTTTCCGATCGAACCTTTCGATTTGTTTAAATACTTGACTGCATCAAATTGCATATTCAATACTGATTTCATCTGACGATAGACAAGTAGTGCAGCTGAAGGTGGAGGCAAAATCGATTTGAAAATCGAAATTACGATCGAATCTTCTGCATTTTCCACTGCGCGAGATGAAATCAACGTTTCCGTTAGCACGATTCCATTGCATCAAACATTTAACTATTTGCAATGCTCTTGTTGTGTTTGATTTCATCTCATGCGGCAGCAGCAAACATCCATGACTAACTGTGAGAAAAACGGCGAAAGGACATTCTGCAACTTTCACTGCGCTAGATGAAATCCACGTTTCCGATCGAACCTTTCGATTCGTTTAAATATTTGACTGCATCAAATTGCATATTTGAGACTGATTTCATCTAACGATCGACAAGTAGGGCAGCTGAAGGTGGAGGCAAAATCGTTTTGAAAATCGAAATGACGATCGAATCTTTTGCATTTTCCACTGTGCGAGATAAAATCAACATTTGCGAGGGCACGATTCCATTCTACACAATATTTGACTATTTACGATGCCCTTGTCGTGTTTGATTCCATCTGTTGCGGCAGCAGCGAACGTTCATGACTAACCGCAAGGAAAACGACGATAGGAAATTCTGCGACTTTCACTGCGCTAGATATAATCCACGTTTCCGATCGAACCTTTCGATTCGTTTGAATATTTGACTGCATCGAATTGCATATTCGAGACAGATTTTATCTGACGTTCGACAAGTAATGCAGCTAATCGCGCTTTTTTGCCTCCACGCAAAGTTGCAGCTGCAATTGAACGCAAAATTTGTTTTGCCGTCAAGTTCCACTGCACGAGTTGTCGATCGTTAGATGAAATCGGTGTCGAATATGCAAGTTGATGTAGTCAAATATTTAAACGAATCAATATATTCCACTGGGAACGTGGATTTCATCTTGCGCAGTGAATCTCGCAGAAAGTCCATTGCCGTTTCCCTTGCGGTCGCTCGTGAACGTTCGCTACTGCCGCAGAAGATGAAATCGAACATAGCAAGGGCATCATAAATAGTCAAATATTGTGTAGAATGGAATCGTGCAATCGGAAATGATGATTTCATCTCGCATAGTGGAAAATGCAGAGGTTTCGATCGTAATTTCTATTTTCAAAATGATTATGCCTCCACCTTCAGCTGCACTACTTGTGGATCGTCAGATGAAATCAATCTTGAATATGCAATTTGATGCAGTCAAATATTTAAACCATTTGAAAGGTTTAACCTAGAACGTGAATTCCATTTCGGGCAGTGAAACTGCAGAATGTCTTTTCACCGTTTTCCTCGCGGTTAGTCATGGACGTTCGCTACTGCCGCAGCAGACGAAATCAAACACAACAAGAGCATCGTAAATAGTCAAATATTCGATGGAATGGAATCGTGCTAACGGAAATGTTGATTTCATCTCACACAGTGGGAAAAGCAGGAAATTCGATCGCAATTTCGATTTTCAAAATGATTTTGCTTTCATCTTCAGCTCAACTACTTGTCGATCGATAGATGAAATCAGTCTTGAATATGCCATCTAATGTAGTCAAATATTTAAATGAATCGAAAGATTCGACCGGGAACGTGGATTTCATCTCGCGCAGTGAAAGTCGCAGAATGTCCTATCGCCGTTTTCCTTGCGGTTAGTCATGGACGTCCGCTACTGCCGCAGCAGATGAAATCGAACACAACAAGAGCATCGTAAATAGTCAAATGTTCGATGGAATGGAATCGTGCTAAAGGAAATGTCGATTTCATCCCGCACAGTGGGAAAAGCAGGAGATTCGATCGTAATCGTGATTTTGAAAATGATTTTGCCTTCACCTTCAGCTGCACTACTTGTCAATCGATAGATGAAATCAGTCTCGAATATGCCATTTGATGTAGTCAAATATTAAAACGAATCGAATGATTTGACCGGGAACGTGGATTTCATCTGGCGCAGTGAAAGTCGCAGTATGTCCTGTCGCCTTTTTCTTTGCGGTTAGTCATGGACGTTTGCTGCGGCCGCAAGAGATGAAATCAAATACGACAAGGGCATCATAAGTAGTCAAATGTTCGATGGAATGGAATCGTGCTAAAGCAAATGTTGATTTCATCTCGCACAGTGGGAAAAGCAGAAGATTCTATCGTAATCTTGATTTTCAAGCCGATTTCGCCTCTACCTTCAGCTGTACTACTTTTCGATCGTCATATGAAATCACTCTCGAATATGCAATTTGATGCAGTCAAATATTTCAACGAATCGAAAGGTTCGATCGGAAACGTGGATTTCATCTAGTGCAGTGAAAGTTGCAGAATATCCTTTCGCCGTTTTTCTTGCGGTCAGTCATGGATGTTCGCTACTGCCGCAACAGATGAAATCAAACACGACAAAGGCATCGTTAATAGTTAAATATTGTGTAGAATGGAATCATGCAATCGGAAAAGTTAATTTCATCTCGCACGGTGGGTGATGCCAATGATTCGTTGGTAATTTCGATCACGTGTAGTTCTAGGTAATCGTAATTCCCGCTCGAGATGAAACTATTTACACGAGCGGGTTTTACACTATTCAAACATTGAACGGAACTAAACTTTGCGTTAAAAAAAACACAAGGGGCCACGTAGATTTTAAAAATGATTTTGCCTTAACTTTCATCTGTACTACTTGTCGATCGTTCACCTAAAACGCTTAAGCGATGAAATCAGTCTCAAATATGCAAATCGATGTAGTCGAATATTTAAACGAATCGAAAGGTTCAACCAAGAACGTGAATTCCATTTCGTGCATTGGAAATGCAGAATGTCCTTTCACCGTTTTCCTCGTGGTTAGTCATGGACGTTCGCTACTGCCGCAGCAGATGAAATCGAACACAACAAGGGCATCGTAAATAGTCAAATATTGCGTAGAATAGAATCGTGCAGTCGGAAGTGTTGATTTCATCTCGCACAGCAAAAAATGCAGAGGATTGGATCGTAATTTTAATCACGCGTGGCACTACAAGTCGCCGTTCGTAATTCACTCTGGAGATGAAACTATTTACCGGAGCGGGATTTATAATTTTTAAACATTGAATGGAACTTAACATTTTGTTAAATAAACAAGAGGGGAAACGTCGATTTTTACAACGATTTTGCCTTCACCTTCAGCTGCACTACTTGTCGTCCATTCACCTTAAACGACGGAGATGATATCAGGCTCAAATATGCAATTTGATGAACCCAAATATTTGAACGAATCGAAAGGTTCGATCGGAAACGTAGATTCCATCTAGTGCAGTGAAAGTTGCAGAATATCCTTTCACCGTTTTTCTCGCGATTAGTCATAGATGTTTGCTACTGCCATCACAGATGAAATCAAACACGACAAAGGCATCGTAAATAGTTTGTGACGGGAATCTCGCGATTCGCGTCACCTTGGGCCCATCTCACCATCCTCGACGCCGGGAGAGCCGTTAAGCGCCAGGTAATCTTTTTAATTGAACGGCGGGAATGGGGTTGTAACATGATTTTCGGAAAAATTATTTTTAAATAGTATGTCACAAAACTAAGCTAACGTGATAGTTGAAAAAATTTATAAACGTTTCATTTTGTTTAAAAAAAAGTTTAAAATTGTAATACGTTTGAAACGCCTGAGTGGCCTTGGATGACGCGTGACCGCACTAGCCAATCAGGTGAGGCCTCCGGCAGTGGTTCTCAGAGCCTGGAACCATCGATTAAATTTCAGCTTGCTTACGTTAGAACGTTAGTCCCGAACCGAAACCCAATCACGAAGGTAAACAAAAATCATGTGTGAGGCTGAAATTTCAAGCAAAAATTCGCCAAAATGGCACAAAAAATGTTTTGTGCCGGGATGTTTATCGAGTAGCAACGATGAGCCTTCAAAAGTGTTTATAAGGTTGCCGCAGGGTACTGCTATTCGAAAACAATGGGCAGAAGCAGTCGGCAGAAAGGGAAAAGCCGTTCATTTTAATGCTGGATCCGGTGTGTATTGCTGCGGAGATCACTTTAATGTAAGTGCAATTCATTAATAAATATCAGCAATATTATGGAAAAAAAAGAAAAAAAAATAGTATTAGTTTTAAGTAAGTGTTAGTTTTCAGTGAAATTCGAGGTTAGAAAGCACAATGCTCGTCATTTAATAGTAATATACAACTGCTTCATAAATATCAGCAATATTATGAAAAATAAAAGGAAAAATAGTATCATAGTAGCGTTAGTTTTCAGTAAAATTTGAGTTTAGAAAGCACAATGCTCGCTATTTAATAATAATAAGTACAATTGTTCAATAAATATCAGTAATATCCCTAACAGTTGCTGGTGGTTGCCTTAAGTCTAGTGAAACTCAACAGAGAACTGAGATTTTTTTCTCGACGGACTCCACGGACAAAAAAATTATTTTTTAGACTATGGACAAGAAAGTTTTGTCAAATAAGAAATAAAAAAATTAAAAAACCCCAGTTCTCCGTTGAGTTTCAACTCTTTTTTTAATTTCTTATTTTTCGAAACTTTTTTGTTTGTAGACTCCGTAGAGAGTTTACGGTGCAAAAAGAATCTTTTTTGTCCGTAGACTCTGTAGAGAATTTACGGTGTCTACGGAAAAATAATCTTTTTTGTCCATAGACTCCGTAGAGAGTTTACGGTGTCTACGGAAAAAGAATCTTTTTTGTCCGTAGACTCCGTAGAGGATTTACGGTGTCTATGGAAAAAGAATCTTTTTTGTCCGTAGACTCCGTAGAGAATTTACAGTGTCTACGGAAAAAGAATCTTTTTTGTCCGTAGACTCCGTAGAGAGTTTACGGTGTCTACGGAAAAATAATCTTTTTTGTCCGTAGACTCCGTAGAGGATTTACAGTGTCTATGGAAAAAGAATCTTTTTTGTCTGTAGACTCCGTAGAGAATTTACAGTGTCTACGGAAAAAGAATCTTTTTTGTCCGTAGACTCCGTAGAGAATTTACGGTGTCTACGGAAAAAGAATCTTTTTTGTCCGTAGACTCCGTAGAGAATCTAGAGTCTGTAGAGAATCTACGGAGTCTACGAGAAAAGAATCTTTTTTGAACTTTACGGAGAGAAAAGTTTTGCAAAATAAGAAATAAAAAAAGAATTGAAACTCAACGGAGAACTGGGATTCTTTAATTTTTTAATTTCTTATTTGGCAAAACTTTTCTGTCCGTAGAGTCTTCAGACTCTGCGAAGAGATGGGATTTTTTTTTAAATTATTTTCTCAAAACTATGCACAGAAAAAATTATTCAAAAAACGCAAATACTCACCATTTACCCAAACTCTGTATCGTTTTATTTACAGCTAAAAGAAGATGCTAAAAACTGGATGCAGCACACAGTAATGGGAGCAAGAATTGAATTGAAACGTGGAGTATTGCCGCATATTTTCACCCAAGAGAATCAAAAGCCATTAATAAAAAATGTCAATAACCAGCAGAAGGCTTCATCGGATGAAGAACTTGTAATCCCGCAATCAATGGATACACCGTTCGGTCAGCCATATATTAAAAAAGATAATGCAGCTGAAACTAATGAATGCGATGTGATAATTTCACCGAAAGTTCTCCCAAACATTCTAAAGAGGAGGAGCGACGAACCTGTGCTTCAGGAAATAGCTATAGCCGGACCATCTAATATAGGGCATGAAAGTTCAGAGCCACAAAAGCGACACTGTAGTCATAAGAATCTTCAATGTAATATACGGGCCCATACACCTATACGGAGTAAAGGCACTCAAGTTGACAAGGACCTACTTATGTGCTCGCGAGCAGTGTCTCCTATTATATTTCAAAATCAGAAGTTACCTAAATTAAGTATTCAGACAGAAACAGAAACAGAAACCTCCGATACTGTAACTATTAACAGAACGCAATTTTCGACCACCGATGAAGACGCAAATACTTCTCCTATTAAATTTTCTTCAGAATTAGAATCAGATCATTCTGACAAACAGAAAGAAGCAAAAAGCAACAGTTTTTTATATACCAAATTGCACATTCAAACACAACCTAGAGTTTACACTGGATTATCAGAAGAAGTCTTTCCTATTTTTATGCAGTGCATGCAAGAACATTCTGGTTTACCATACAAGGACATATTATTAACTTTGAAAAAAATTCGTACGAATCTTCCGTTTCGATGTTTAGCGGATGATTTTGGTATAACTCCTCAACACGCAAGTAGAATTTTTACAAACAGCGTACATAAACTTGCGAGTCATACAAAACACTTAATATTATGGAGTGAAAGTGAGACAATTAAAAAATTGCTGCCTATACCGTTTCGGAGTAGATACAGAAATGTTCAATCTATAATTGATTGTTTTGAAATAGAAATAGAAAAACCTACCGACCCAGTCCACCAGGCACTTACATGGTCCGAATATAAAAAATGTAATACCTTGAAATATCTTATTTCGTCAACTCCAGACGGCCTCGTTAATTACATTTCCCCTGGCTATGGTGGACGAATCACAGATAAATTGATTGTTGAGGTCTGTGGATATTTGGATAAACTTCCACGTAAAACAACAGTTATGGCTGATCGTGGGTTCAAACACATCGAAGAAACTTTGAAATTAAAAGATTGTACACTTGTGCGTCCTCCAAGTGTCTCTGCTACAAAAAAATCGACAAAGTCAGAAGTGAAAGAAAGTAAGCGAATAGCCAGTCTGCGAATACACATAGAAAGAGTCATTCGTAGACTAAGAGAATTCGAATATTTAAAACCTCATGCTTGCATTAATAACAAATTCATAGCATTGACAGATTACATTGTTATTATTGTGTGTGCTATAGTGAACTTACAGGGTCCCTTGATTAAATCTATGTATGTCACAGATGATTGAATAAAAGTATATTTGTCATACAAGAATATTTGTACTCAATGTTTAATCATAAAATTAATAGATACATACAACTTAGAAATAAATACATCATAGAATATCTTTACTTTATTGCTTAATGAACCTTAGTTTTTCTGGAGTAGTATTGGCGATATAGCTTCTTTCCAAAATAATCGACATTTTTCAATAAAAAATTTACACATCTCTTCATCAAATGCTACGTCAACAATAGTCACTTGTTCATTTTTTTCGAATGATGGAGAAGCAACACAAAATTTTCCAGTCTTTCGATTAGAAAAAAACATTTGCATTTGAATTTGCGCTACATATTTTTCTGCTATCGTACCATCTGCAGATAAATATGACAGTTTCGCTTTATCACTTGAAGGGCATTTTATTTCAATGACACTATCTACTGTTGTTCCATCAGGAGAAGCTCCGAAAATTGGGAACTTGGAATTCAACAATAATCCAGCCTCTTTAATTGATATTTTTTCCGTTTTACTAACCACCTCTAGCACCTTTTTTTCCAGCTCTTTTCCACGGCGCATCTGTGGGGTATCTTTTATTCTTGATGCACCAAGAATTGTTTCCACCAATGTTCCTCCAAATGTTTTGCAGTGAGCTGCCTCATACACTTTAGATGCTGTAATACGACCGTATCGTAGCTCATGCCATAATGGTGAATTCGATTGCTCAATGGTGTTATTATATGCTTCTGAACATATTTGTTCTGTCATATTTGTCGAACAGAAGAAAAGAAAATCATCTACAGAGTTTCCTCTATTTTCTTCAATAAATTTCAAACTTAAAGTGTGCAAGGATATGGAATGATATTTAACATCTGGCATTATATGTTTGAAAAGCTGGCATGGTGCGTTTACAGATTTTAACTTATTAGTCAAATCGGTAAGAAAAGTAGGCAATGAGTTTTCTAATGGAGGCAACGGCTGTCCCATCTCAGTTGCTGGAATAAATTTCTTGACCTTGCCTACTTCGGATAGCTTTGATTTTTTCCAGTAGCAATCTGTAGACGTAGGTGCTGGCTCTTCGGTTCTACGATGTAGCCACATTAATAATGCAATCGCATGTTTACAACCACCTAAAAGCACATCATTAACATTATTTACTTTCATCATATTGCCATTATTTATCAATTACATTATAAAACCATTTTAAACTTGACTTTAAGAATTTAAAAAAAAATCTTCATTCATGCTGTACACCAACCTAAAGATGCTGCGCAATCGTGACAAGCTACACCTTGTATTGAGTCGTCATCTTCATTAATAACAGCCTCGACATTGTATGCCGTGCTGTACATACGATGTTCAGGAGATATTTTCGCCTTCACCATACATATTGGGCCATCCCTTGAGATTTGTACAAAACCAATGGCTGAATCTCCATAGCTCTCTCGGCCAGATCTGATAATGATGTTAATATGTAGATTAGAACCAAAAAATAATTTTCATCTAAACTAATGTACTAGGGTCTATGAAAAAATATATATACTTTCAAACTCTCTAACAAGGAGAGTATCAAGCCTTCGAGTCATGTATTCTGCTTCAACTTCGAGGCGTGTTTCATTAGTCCTAGAAATGAAGCTTCTTATTACGCGCACTTCTATCTAATAGGCCTTTTGTCACTCGCTTCATTACATAAAATACAATTTTTGAGCAATTTATCAGTCCTTCGCCACTGCTCTGTGCTAATCCAACGAACTTGGATATTTTATTAAAACTTTATCAGTTGATCATAAAAATGAATATTCTATGCGTTAATTTACTATATTGAATGTGGGTCACTGCAGCTAAACCGATACACACTATGCGCAAATGAAGAAAAATGAAGCGAAGCAAACCAAAGCGATGATTTATATTACATATCGTCTTATGGAAATGTGCATAGTATTTGCAAGCAAATTTCCATAAGACGATATGCAATATAAATCATCGCTTTGGTTTGCTTTGCTTCACTTTTCTTCATTTGCGCATAGTGCAAATTAGCTGCAGCGACATACATTCAATATAGTAAATTAACGTATACAATATTCATGTTTATGATTGGCCAACAAAATTTCAATAACGTATCCAAGTTGGCTCGATTAGTCCAAGCGGTAGCAAAGGACTGATAAATTGCTCAAACATTGTATTTTATGTAATGAAGCGAGCGACGAAAGGCCTATTAGATAAAACTACTCGTAAGAGACTTCATTTCTAAGGGTAAGAAAATGCACCTACAAGTTTGAGAAGAATCTATGACCCGGAGGCCTAATACTCTCCTTGTAAGTGTTAAAAATTAGAATTAGCATGTAGCATTATAATTATTATAGGTTATGTTTACCTTAATGTTTTAGCGCCTCTCACCTCGGCTGACACAAAATCTGTGTTATTTTTCATGAATTGAGCGACCATAAACATATCTACTTTAGGTAGATTGGATGAAGTGGCTTTCACATATCCTTTTTCAGTCATTGTTTTGTGGTACGAAAGTATAGAAATAGCAATGACATATACACACACCTGCACTACACCACACCAACGAAGTCAGACGGACATAAGAGCCCACTACATCTACACTACACTGTCAGTGGTTCACATTCATATATAGTCACCGAATCGAACCGCCATGACAGTACGTTTTGCGTCACTAGCCAATCAGCGTACAGCACTAGCTGTTTACGCGCGAGACAAAAAATCGTTGTTTTTAAGTTGAAAAAAAAAAATATTTACACATAATAATTATCATTTCTGTCTTAATGGAAAATTCTAATAGGTTTCAAAGAATGATTTCATGTAATAAAAAAAAATATTTTTAATTTATGTTACAACCCCATTACCAAACCCGCGAAGCTTAATCGGAACTTTGAAAAAACGTAAACGAAACACGGAAAAGGAACGCCGGCGTGTTGGATGGCTAGATCGGTGACGGTATACCCGATTCGCTCAGTGTGTAGGTTGTGGAGAGAGGGCGTGGACGGCTGGCTAACTCTCGAGTGCCTTTAAAAACGCAACCTGGAATAAATGAACTCAAAACGAAAATTAACGTATGGGGCCTTGGTTCAGGCTAATTTATTTCGTAATCGATAGCTCACATTACATACCAAGATTATGACCCAAATTTTGATAACGTATAAAAAAACAAAATGAGATCTCGATAACGAATCAAACGGAACGATAGCATGATAACGGGAGCGATAACGAATAAAACAAATTCGAGAACGGCGAGAACGTCGGTAGCACAAAAAAATACATTCGGTAACGCTAAAAAGAAATTCGAAAATTATGAACGATAACGTCAGTAACGGGAACTGAGCACGGTAACGGGAACGGTAACGCCAGATCAAAATTAGGCGAGAACAAACGATAGCGGCAAAACGAGAACCAAAAGATAGCTCGGTAACAAACGATAACAAAACGTGAACGTCGAAACGATAGCTCAGTAACAAACGATAACGAAACGTGAACGTCGAAACGATAGCTCGGTAACAAACGATATCAAAACGGGAACGTCGAAACGATAGCTCGGTAACTAACGATATCAAAACGGCAACGTCGAAACGATAGCTCGGTAACAAACGATATCAGGAAACGAGAACGCCAAACGATAATTCGGTAACAAACGATAACAAAGCGATAGCTCGAGAACAAACGGTAGCGTATCATTACCAAAACGAGAGCAGAAACGGTAGCATGTCGGGAGCTTCCCGAGTGGTGAACCGCTCGGGTCGAGAGTCGCGCCGCAAGAGAGCGAATATCGGATCGATAGCTTGATCGAAGAGGTAACGCGAAAAGAGGGGACGATTACGCGCACGGGTAATATGATTACACGCCCACTCTTCTCCGTACCTCACGCACACACACAAAGCCCTAACACAGACACGAAACGATGAAATTCGAACGGTAACACGAGTTCGGACGAAAATATTTCTTAATAATCGATAACGGAAAAATGCCCAGGTGTTATGGCGTGGGGGCACTTTTTACTTTGAGGATGGTCCTCCAAGGGGTATTTTTTAAGTATGGGGAAGATCTGGGACTACGTAAACTAAACCTAAGATAACAGCGATCAGGAAATCCGCGACGGCTAGGTGATCGCAATCCCCGCCGGCAACGGCCTTCCATACGTACCCGTCCAGAAATTTCGGTCGGGATACAGCTGGATTCTGAGAAGGATCCCTGTTTTCTGATAGGGATCCGGCTGGACATCGGATCAGATTCCATGATTGAATGAAAGATTTGCACATTGGAATCCGACCGGAACCCCGGACTGGACTCCAATTATGGTTTCCAGTCAAAACCCCATCAAAATGTGGTTCCTATCTGGCATATATATAAAATCCCGAATAAATATTTATCCTCCGCAATTCAGGTTATAGGCAATTGTTTATTATTACCTGAGCCATAGAAAAATTTTTAACAAAAAAAAAAAAACGTTGGCACCGGGGTTTGAACCTACGACGTCTCACTAGCCTTCGTTTGCATATTGGACCCGAAATAAATGACAAAAAAAATTATATTATGTTAACATTAATGATTTTGACATTTTTTATTGATTGTTGTTGATCCAACGATGATTCCGGTCGTTGAAAATTTATTTGCTAACCGGGAAAATGAATTGAGGACAACCTACCTACCTATCTGCCTACCTAATGAACTAACGCTCTAACCACGACGCTATCGAATACTTAAACATTTACTTCATAAATATCTTCTATACACTGTAACATGAGGCTGAAGTTATCATCAGCGGTAGCGAGTAGCCAAAATTTAGGAAAGAATACGCATGACGGGAAAAATCTGACAAAATTCAGGGGTATTGTCTATTGATCCTGGAACACAATTGCATTTCAACTTTTGAGTGCATGGACTCCGTTATTTATTTGTTTGTTAATTAACAATGGCTGCTGATAATTAAAATTTCACGCATGACGGGCAAAATCTGAAAAAATTCAGGGGTATTGTCTATCGATCCTGGAACATGATCGCATTTCAACTTTTGAGTGGAGGGACTCCGTTGTTTATTTGTTTGTTAATTAGCAATGGCTGCTGATAATTAAAATCGCACGCATGACGGTAAGAATCTGAAAAATTCAAGACTGATAAAGAATACTCTTGAATTTTTTCAGATTTTTCCCGTCATGCGTGCAATTTCAATTATCAGCAGCCATTGTTAATTAACAAACAAATAAACAACATAGTCCGTCCACTCAAAAGTTGAAATGCAATCGTGTTCCAGAATCAATAGACAATACCCCTGAATTTTTTCAGATTTTGCCCGTCATGCGTGAGATTTTAATTATCAGCAGCCATTGTTAATTAACAAACAAATAAACAACAGAGTCCATCCACTCAAAAGATGAAACGCCATCGTATTCCAAGATCGATGACAATCCTCCTTAATTTTGCGCGAATATGCGCCGAAAAAAGTTGTGCCATTTTTGTGTCAAGTAATAATAATGACAACAATAATAATAATAACAATGACAATAATAGCAAAAACAACAGTAACGATATTATTACCATCTTTATTATGATATTATTGTTGTTAATATTCTTGTTATTACTGTTGTTATTATCATTATAATTAATATCATTACTGTAATGCTGCGTAATAATAAAAATAGTCACAAAAATGACAACAACAATATTAGCAGTAACAATATTGATATAATACTGTTGTTATCATTGTTATTGTTATTATTATTATTATTGTTCGTTGTTGTTGTTGTTATGATTATTATGCCAATTCAATAATGTGTCAACAAGCTTTATTAGGAATATCACTGGGTATTTTGCAACTTAGAATTCTTCGATTATCCCACATAATTGTCGGAGTATACTCGTATTGAGGATCTCGCAACAATCCTGATGCAGATCCAAGAATCAAACGTAAGATTGGAATTTATGTCTACGCTCGGGACGCAGTTGCGCTTCGAACCGGGATCCAATCGGTACACCCTGAAAGAAAGTGGCGCCATAACTTGAAAATTTTCTCACGTCTACTGATCCGCTTACGAAACGGAAACCATATATAGATTCCTATGTGGACACCGGTTTTGGGGAGTCCCTGGAAAATCCCGATCGGGATATGGTCGGACTTGGGGTATCTCTAACAAATTTCTGCACGGGTAAACGTAACTAAACCTACGATAACAGCGATCGGGCAATCCGTGACGGCTGGGCGATCGCATTCCCAGCCGGCAACGGCCTTCCATACGTAACTTAAAAATCGTCATTCTCTCCCCATACCCTTTACCTTGAAGCGTCGAGATTTTCGCTCGATCCTTTATACTTCCCTCGATAACTTGTCTAGAAAGACCGAATATACCGGGTGGCTCGTTATTTCGGCCCTGTCTCACGGTAACTCGGTAACTTCCATACTATTGACCCCATAAAACAAAATTTGCAAACTGAAACGTACGATAACGCGGAAACTGAGAAAACGATAACGAACCCATACCCTGAATCTTAAAAATTATCCGGAATATCTCGCATATCTGCACGTAAACAAAGGTCGGAACGACCTGTAACGCTAAAATCAAAAAGTTACGTCACAATTTAAATATTGTGTAGAATGGAATCATGCAATCGTAAAAGTTGATTTCATCTCGCACAGTGGGTAATGCCGTAGATCCGATGGTAATTTCGATCACGTGTAGTTCTAGGTAATCGTAATTTCCGCTCGAGATGAAACCATTTACACGAGCGGGTTTTACACTATTTAAACATTGAACGGAACTAAACTTTTCGTTAAAAAAAAACACGAGGGGCCACGTAGATTTTTTTAATGATTTTGCCGTAACTTTCATCTGTACTACTTGTCGATCGTTCACCTAAAAGGCTTAAGCGATGATATCATTCTCAAATATGCAATCCGATGTAGTCGAATATTTAAACGAATCGAAAGGTTCAACCAGGAACGTGAATTCCATTTCGTGCAGTGAAAATGCAGAATGTCCTTTTACCGTTTTTCTCACGGTTAGTCATGGACGTTCGCTACTGCCGCAGCAGATGAAATCAAACACAACAAGGGCATCGTCAATAATCAAATATTGCGTAGAATGGAATCGTGCAGTCGGAAGTGTTGATTTCATCTCGCACAGCGAAAAATCCAGAAGATTGGATCGTAATTTTGATTACGCAGGCACTACAAGTCGGCGTTCGTAATTCCCTCTAGAGATGAAACTATTGACGGGAGCGGGATTTACAATATTTAAACATTGAATGGAACTCAACATTTTGTTAAATGAACAAGAGGGGAAACGTCGATTTTCATAACGATTTTGCCTTCACCTTCAGCTGCACTACTTGTCGTTCGTTCTCCTGAAACGCTGGAGATGAAATCAGTCGCAAATATGCAATACAATCATACGATAAATGCAACGATAACGCGCCTCTTTCAACGCGACTTAACGATAACGAAATGACTTGACAGATCAATATTCACGCGTATCTTCTACAAGAAATTACAGGCTTGCTTAATATACTAGGCTCGGGAAAACACAATGAAATATAACCGGAATTCACAGAAAAATTGAGGCGCAATTTATGAGTTCGTTAACGTCATCCTGAGTTACAGAAATTCCGAATTCTTGAATTCAGGAATTAGGTCAAATAACGTAAGCTTAATCTGACGCGCGAATATCCTACCAACTCCAGATAACCGTAGATTCGCCAATTTTCACAGATCACCCAGGTACCCACAGATAACCGAGATACGAGATCTCACAGGTAGCCAAAGAGAACCAAGAGAACCGAGATCCAAGATCTCACAGTTAGCCCAAGATAACCAAGATAACCGAGATACAAGACCTCAACGATAGCCGAAAGATAACCGAGATCACCAGATCTCAAAGATATATAGCCAAAAGATAACCAGATACGATATTCGACGCTCAAGACCGCCACGAGAGAACCAGATATTTAATCGCACACGAGGCGAATTTATTATATTTTTTGCCTTATTTAGAATTTAAATAATTTTTTGCCTTATGGGCGGCACGGCAGACTATAAAATACATATTGTCGAAGCATCGCTTCTCGTACGTCGCGCCTAGATAGCACCTGGTATACTTTTAGCACATGCAAGAACTCTGTGTGAAGCTACGGCAAAATACCCCTTGACACGCGTAGAGGTAAAGGCTATATCCATGCATAGCGGAGTACATGGCGAAACTCTCAATAACGTAATCCTCGGCCAACTACCAAAACGTATCATCATTGGCTCCGTCGATAATAAAGCGTTCAGCGGCTGCCTCGATAAAAACCCAGTTAATTTCAAAAATTATCAAATCAATTATCTATCGTTGTATGTGGATGGCATGCAAATACAGTCAAAGGCTCTGCAGCCCGACTTTACAAAATCGAAGCTTTACGTAGACGCGTATCATACTCTGTTCTCCGGAACGAGTATTCACTTTCTCAATTAAGGTAATTGTATTTCACGGGAGTCCTACCCCGAAGGGTATTGCCTTTTCGCGTTTGATGTTACGCCCGATCTATCGGCAAACATCAGTACTCATTGGAATTTGGTAAAACACGGCAGTGTTAGAATAGAAGTACGATTCGAAAAGGCTCTCGCATCAACGGTAATTTGTATTGTGTACGCCGAGTATGATAATTTGTTGGAGATTGACTCATCCAGACAAGTAATCGTTGACTTCTCTGGTTAGTCAGCAGAATTTGTATCCGCCGAGCTAGGTCTCCGTGACACGAAGAGCTGAACAGTATTATTAGAGAGAGCAACGAGAAAGCATCATGAATATCGCAATCGATATACAGGGTTTGCGAGATAAAAACAATCGTTTTGTGCCGAAAGAAGTTGCGATCATTTGCCTACACGGGCCGTACACCGCTCATTGGCTTGTGGATTCACCTCACGACAATAAGGATCTATCACCGGCTCTGAAGCGTCAGAATTCCTGGTTGACTAGAAATCATCACGGCTTAAAATGGCGTGAGGGCGATACAACGTCGCAACATATGGAATTAATTTTGAAAAATATTGCGGAACAATCTGATCGAATATTCACAAGGGGTTCAATAAAATCAGAGTACCTGGCGCAACTCACAGGCTGCTTCATTATAAATTTAGAGGAGGAGGAGGAGGCTCCCTCATTCCGTTATCTTCATCGGGACGACACTCGTTGCATATACCACGGATCGCTACATAACAATCTCACGTACAAATGTGCGCTGAATAATGCGAAACAAATAAAAGCTTGGCTCTGCGATAAAGATCGCATCGCCTCCTTATGGGAATGTAGAACGACCACGAGCTGGAGCTTAGACGGGCCTCGCGAGGGAAAGAAAAAGAAACCTTCTGCTTCAGGCTGCTATGAACAGTCTAGAAATTCTGCAGGCCTTGCGGAACATACCAGACCACACGATAGGCGTATACCCAGCCGATCGTATCCCGAAGGTGTGGACGTGGCCGACAGCTTTTGTCGTTAATACCGATGGCCACAAATTGCCCGGATCCCACTGGTTCGCCATGTACGTCGATCGAACTGGAGAAGGACGATATTTTGACAGCTACGGGATCCCTCCAATCGTCCCGCAGCATCTCATCCGACTCCCAAGAAACTGCAAGCTTTTCCGATGCGACGCTAGTCAGCTTCAGTGTCCAGATTCGCAGTGTTGCGGACAGTATTGCATTATGTTTCTTCATTATATGTCTACTGGTTTTGGTATTAATAAGTTCCGAAGCGTGTTTTCAGATGATTTATCCCGAAACGATAAAACAGTGAACGATCATTATAATGCGTATATAAAAAAACGCGAAAAGTCTAAGCCTCGGGGCAAAGTTTTCAATATGGACTCTGCGGTTGGTGGTGGCGGTGGTACAAATGATTTTAATCATAAAAACTTACACTGTATACAGAACTGTTGTTCCCGTGTACGGCAATAATGAATCTAATTTTAATATAAGAAATAAAATTCGACATTAAAATTTTTCACGCTTTTTTTTCTACCTATCCTTGAACTGCGATCACGCGCCTTGGAGTCAGCATTCTTTGGGTACAAAAGTTACTTTTAGCGACTATAATACTTCGAGCGGCACGTGCATCAAACCTAGGGTTGCCAACCAGCCGGTATTCCGCCGGCCCGGCCGGTAATTTTGATCAAATGCCGGCAGTCGTCATTTTTGGCACAAGGCTGGCAAAAATCAGTCGACCCGGAATTTTACTATTTTTTCTTCAAATGACGTCTATAAAAATTTTTTTAAAAATATTTTAAATGAGCAGTAAATGATGATTTTTTTTTCTCGATCCGTCTGTCACAGCTTACAGCCACTTTTTTACTGGCGCCACCTGCATGTAGCGCTATAAGGCTACAACTGCTACAAGCTACGAGTACAAAGTACAAAGTACAACGTACAACGTAACAAGTAACAACCCAAGTGTCCAGACAAATACAACCCAATTTCTTCCAAGTAAACCCAACCCAATATAACCCAGCCTACTCCAAGTAAACCCAATACAACCCAATTTACTCCAAGTAAACCCAACCGAATAAAACCCAATATGACCAAACCTACTCCAAGTTAACCCAATATAACCCTATTGGCCTCAACTAAATCGAATGCAATGCCCTGGTCTTGGGCAGCTTATTGACTTTCTCCGAGCACCTTGATTTACCTTGAAAATGTCGAATAACATAGTAAAAAAACTCGTCATAGTTTTCTGTGAATCCATTTCTAATCATTTTCAGTGAAATCCAACACTTTGAATTGCATAATGCATTTACCACTTGCAACACATACTTTATTTGAACCTTGTTCGTACTCTTCCAGAGGTATATACGCTCGGTGTAAATTGTGTCTTATCAAAAAGAGAGTTTTTGAATAAATAATTAAAATTTCAGAGTAAAGTTGTCCGAACATTTTTTTATTACCGGCTGAATCAGTTTATTAAGATGAGCTTGTTCCATGCGAAATCGTTTGGGGATCACGAAAATTATATTCTTCGTGTTCAGCGGTCCATATTATAACAACATTTTAATTAGGCCATCAATGATTACCGAATGATTTTCCTGTATTCAAAAGTTATTTGAAAATAATTGGAAACAAAATGAAGTATTTTTCCGGCTAGCTTCACTCTATCAAGTACCTCATCCTCACCAAATCCTCGCTACCCCCATGAACAAGAAGTAGACTCCAGATATATAAAAAATATATCTCCATATATAGCGGCAATAAGTTCGGTATCTCTAATATATCTCGTATATATCTTTTGTAATATATACTTCTTTTCCATATGGGTATACCTAGACGCAGATAGTTTTTTCACTTTTTTACGTTAACTACGGACCGCCGAACACGATGAATATAATATTTGTGATCCCCAAACGATTCGGGCAACTTAACGCTAGAATTTTCGGGCAAGTCAACGCTAAAATTTTAATTATTTATTAAAAAAAAAAAAATTTCGATAACGCACCATTTGCACTGAGCGTATATATACGGCTGAAAGAGTACAAATCAGGGATGGGCAACATCGAATGAAAAAGTATTTAAATACATCATTAAAATACAAAATGCTTTCCCACTCGTCATTTATTTCGGGTACGAGTGACGAATGAATTTCCACTCGCCATTCGTGACGCATTCGAGTGACGAGCGGTTTTTCATTCTGTATTTAATTCGCGTTCGAGTGACGAGTGGATTCCCACTCGTCATTTATTTCGGGTACGAGTGACGAATGAATTTCCACTCGCCATTCGTTTCGCGTTCAAGTAACGAGTGGTTTTTCATTCTGTATTTACTTCGCGACCAAGTGACGAATGGATACCCACTCGTTGCTTACATCCGAACTAAGTGAAGAGTGGGGAACCATTCGAACGCCGTCTTCGGTTCGAGTGGAAAAACACTCGTTATTTGTTTACTTTCAGATCCGAATGAATTTCCACTCGACAAATTTTTCGAAAAAGATGGATTCTTGAATAAAATTTTAAATAAAAATGAATTTCCACTTGCTATTCGGTTCAAATACAAGTGGAAATATATTGACGTGATGCAGTGATATTAAGATAAATAGATAGATGGATACATAGACATAGAGATTGGGAGAGATTGAGAGAGAATGAGAGAGATTGAGAGAGAATAAGAGAGATTGAGAGAGAATGAGAGAGATTGAGAGAGAATGAGAGAGTTTGTGAGAGAATGAGAGAGATTAAGAGAATAAGAGAGATTGACAGAGAATGAGCGAGAATGAGAGAGATTGCGAAAGAATGAGAGAGATGGAGAGAGATTAAGAGAGATTGAGAGAGAATGGGAGAGAATGAGAGAGAATAAGAGAGATTGAAAGAGATTAAGAGAGAATGAGAGGGATTGAGAGAGATTGAGAGAGATTAACAGAGATTGAGAGAGATTGAGAGAGAATGAGAGAGAATAAGAGAGATTGAGAGAGAATGAGAGAGATTCAGAGAGATTGAGAGAGAATAAGAGAGATTAATACAGAAAAAGAGAGATTGAGAGAGAATAAGAGAGATTAAGAGAGAATGAGAGAGATTGAGAGAGAATAAGAGAGCTTAAGAGAGAATGGGAGAGAATGAGAGAGATTAAAAGAATGAGAGAGCTTGAGAGAGAAAGAGCGAGAATGAGAAGGATTGAGAGAAAATGAGAGAGATTGAGAGAAAATGAGAGAGATTGAGAGAAAATGAGAGAGATTAAGAGAGATTGATAGAGATTGAGAGAGAATGAGAGAGATTGAACGAGAATGAGAGAGATTGAGAGAGATTGAGAAAGAATGAGAGAGAATAAGAATGATTATGAGAGATTAAGAGAGATTAAAAGAGAATGAGAGAGATTAAGAGAGACAGAGAAAGATTGAGAGAGAATGAGCGAGATTCAGAGAGATTGAGAGAGAATAAGAGAGATTAATACAGAAAAAGGGAGATTGAGAGAGAATAAGAGAGATTGAGAGAGAATGAGAGAGATTGAGAGAGAATAAGAGAGCTTAAGAGAGAATGAGAGAGAATGAGAGAGATTAAAAGAATGAGAGAGCTTGAGAGAGATTGAGAGAGAAAGAGCGAGAATGAGAAGGATTGAGAGAAAATGAGAGAGATTGAGAGAAAATGAGAGAGATTGAGAGAAAATAAGAGAGATTAAGAGAGATTGATAGAGATTGAGAGAGAATGAGAGAGATTGAAAGAGAATGAGAGAGATTGAGAGAGATTGAGAGAGATTAAGAGAGAACAAGAGAGAATGAGAGAGATTAAGAGAGACAGAGAAAGATTGAGAGAGAATGAGAGATTAAGAGAGACAGAGAAAGATTGAGAGAGAATGAGAGAGATTCAGAGAGATTGAGAGAGAATTAGAGAGATTGGAAGAGAATAAAAGAGATTAAGAGAGATTGAGAGAGAATGAGAGAGAATAAGAGAGATTAATACAGAAAAAGAGAGATTGAGAGAGAATAAGAGAGATTAAGAGAGAATGAGAGAGATTGAGAGAGAATAAGAGAGCTTAAGAGAGAATAAGAGAGAATGAGAGAGATTAAAAGAATGAGAGAGCTTGAGAGAGATTGAGAGAGAAAAAGCGAGAATGAGAGAGCTTGAGAGAAAATGAGAGAGATTAAGAGAGATTGAGAGAGATTGAGAGAGAATGAGAGAGATTGAAAAAGATTGAGAGAGATTTGATTTTATTTGATTTGATACTTTAATATTAGCCTTCTCGGCTATTTTCAATACATTCCTTAATTTATACATATCGTTTTACATTTATATTACGTCTATTTCCGTTTTGATTTCTGTTTTTGATTCCTTTCTTCTCTTAATCTTAATCGAGTTAATCTAAATAGAGTTAAACTAAATAGACTAAATAGACTAAATACACTAAATAGACTAAATAGACTAAATAGAGTTTATACTTATACTTATTTATTACTATTTTCCTATCTTATCTTTTCTTATCGCCTTGTTCCCTTGGAGCCTATTACTATTATCTATCTAATACATACTTCTTTACCTCCGTTTTAAAGCATTCTACATTTTCTATTTCTCTTATTCTAATCGGAACCGCATTATAAATTTGGACTCCTCTATACATTATACTTTTCTGCGCCGCTGTCGTTCTTCTATGCTCCATATATATATTTCCTGTGTGTCTCGTCTTACGCCGTGTATTTACTTCGCCTTCCGTTATTATTCCCCTACCCTCTCCGGTCCGCTGTCTCATTACCATTTTATATATAAATAATATAACATTATATTGCAGTCTCTGTCGCACTGACATGAACTGCAGCGCTTCTAACATCCGTGTTACGCTAGTGTACCGGTTAACTTGTAAAATAGTTCGCATTGCTCTATTTTGCGCCTCCTGCAATTTATCTATTTCTGCTTCTCCCATATTAATCATCACCGTTGAGCAGTATTCGAAGTGTGGCCCGATAATAGATTTATATACCGTACACCTCGCATATCCTGATATATAATGTCCTATTCTATTTAAAAAACTCGTTTTTTTTCCGATTTTCTTTAATATGTAGTCGCACTGTTCTTTAAATAATAATTTATTGTCAATCATGACTCCAAGATACTTTATTATGTTTACTTCTTCCAGTCTTGTGCCATCTCTCGTCCTTATTTCTAATTCTCTAGGTACTATCTTTCTTATCCCTCTAACGGTCATACATTTGGTTTTTCCTGCATTCATTTTTAAACTATTTTTATTGAGCCATTCTTCCATTTTCTGTAATGCCTCATTTAACTTTATTTCTACTTCCTCTACACACTCTCCTTCCGCGTATATTATTGTGTCGTCCGCAAATAGTTTTATCTCCGTCTCATGTGTTTGTGCCTTCAATATATCGTTGATGTATAGTATGAACAAAATCGGTCCTAAGACTGAGCCTTGTGGTACTCCAAATTCTGTTCTGTACAGCTGAGATACCTCCTTTCCGTATGTTACTATTTGTTCACGATTTTCAAGATACGATTGAAACCACTTCAAAACCTTGCCCCCTATTCCGTATTTTTCAAGTTTTTCTATCATTATTCCTCTATCTACCGTTTCGAATGCTCTTCTTAGATCCATAAAAATAATTCCCACTATCTTTCTTTTACTTATAACTACTTTCCATTCATCTATGACCATTTGTAGTGCCGTTTCGCAAGAATAGTTTTTCCTAAATCCTGACTGGTTATCGATAATTATTCTATTTTCTTCAAGATACTTCTCTAATTGACTCTTAACTACTATTTCTAACACCTTTTCATATATTGGCAATTTATTGATCGGTCTGAATTCACTGGCTCTTTTAGTTTTCGTTACCTTTGGTATTGGAATAATCGTAGAAGTTTTCCATGTACTTGGAAATTTTCCTTCCTCTAATGACGTATTTATTGTGTCTAAGAATACATTTTCAATACCATCAAAAATCTTTTTCAATATCTCAGTTGATATCCCTTCTTGGGTGCCGCGTTTATTCGGTAAGTTAAATACTATTTTCTTTAACTCCCTTATTTCTATATTTTCAAAGCTCTCCCATTTTATATCTTCCTGAGCTGTTCTATCAATAGTCGTTCTACCCACTCGTTCTTCTGTTGGTATACTTCGTATAATTTCATTTATACTCTCTATGAAATATTTATTGAATTTGTTTGCTCTATCGTCTTGTCCTCTTTCCCCAAGTTCTATCCCCTCAAAATATATATCTTCCTGTATTTTACTTTCACTCTTCCCTTTTATAATTTCCTTCAGTGTTTTCCACATTTCTGACGTGTTTTTCTTTTTGTCATCTATCATTCTCTCATAGTATTCTTTTTTCTTTTTTCTGATTATTTTTACTACCTGATTTTTATTACTTTTGAATATTTCCCAGTTTCTCCTATTGTTCGTTAATTTAGCTATTTTATATGCTTCATCTCTTTTTCTCGTTAAATCTCTAATTTCTTCTGTATACCATTTTTTATCAATCCACTTTACTGGGATTCTTACTCTTCTGTACGGAGCCACTATATCTAGTGTCTTTACAATATTTTCTATTAGATTCCTACCTTTCCTGTCTATTCCTCCTAGTACTTCTTCCGTCCTTGGCTCTCCCTCGTTTTCCCTCCACGCAGTTACAAATTTATTAGACGAAAAATGTTTCATATCCCTAGCTATAAATTCTTTATATCCTTGTGCTTCTTTTTTTCTTTTATTCATTTCAATTTTTATCCACGCATGATCTGTAATTGCTGGCGTATATTGCACTTTCGTTATTATCTCTGTATTTGAAAAGACCAGATCTATCATCGTTTGGCTAGTTTCTGTCACTCTTGTATAGTTGTTTACTAGCTGCTTTAACCCTAGTTGTAGCATTATCCTACCTAATTTTCTCGAGTAATATGTCTCTTCTGTCATGTTAATATTATAATCTCCCATTATAATACACTCTCCTTTATTACTTAATTCTTCCCCTAATTCTTCGATAAAGCTAATAAAATCTTTTTCTGCTGCGCTCGGCGAGCGATATACCACAGCTATTGTCCCGGTAAACAGTCTATCTTTCATTGAAATCGCTAAGCACCAATAATTTTTTGGTTCTTGTATGCATGAGATCACTTTAAATCTAATTGTGTCTTTTACATACAACATTACCCCACCTGTTTCTCTTGTTTCTGCGTCACATCTTACCGCCGTATATCCTTCTATATTAATTTCTCCATCATCTATGTTATGCATTAAACGCGTCTCCGTTAGCGCTACTACTGCTGGGCTCATCTTCTTGAATATTTGTATCTCCAGTTCTTCTTTATGCGCCGTTACACTTCTTGCGTTGGAGCAGAGAAAGAAATCCCTTTTCTCTGCTATTTTCTGCTGTCGTTGCTATTGCTCCGATTTTTTTGTTCGTCTACGTTCTTCTTCTATTTTTCTTAAATACGTCGGGCAATTTCGGTCCATCGCGTCGTGATCATCTTTTAGTGTTTTATCTTTGTATATTTCCCTTCTGTTCTTACAGTTGATACATTGTTTTTCCGTTTCTTGGCATCCTTCACTGTTATTGAATCCAGCACACCTCTTGCATACCTCTTCCTTCTTACAGTATTTTGCCATGTGGTTATAACCCCAGCATTTGAAGCACCGCATGACACTTTCGAAGTTATATGCCTTACATCTCGTCCACCCGATGCTTACTCTTCCCGTTTTCATTATTGCCTTATGTGTCTCAGCATCTACTTCTGCTATAATCATACCATTTTTGCCTCCTTCTCTGTCTTCTTTCATCTGCCTCTTGACAATATTGAAATAAAATTCTTCGCTTTCTGTATCAATGTTATTTTGGGTCGTTATTGCGTCTCGTATCGTATCATCATCATCTTCCATTTCATCTTCATGTAATCCTACTATCTTTACTTTCGGATTCTTCTGTTTCACCTCTACTACTGTTACCTCGTCACCTATGGTCGCTTCTACCGTCGTTTTTAATTCGACCAATTCTTTTTTCGTGTCGCATCCGATTATTACCGATCCATTATTCCCATTTCTAATTCTTGTAACTCCTACAGGTATTGCTTTTATGTTTATTTTCTCTCGCACGTCCTTCGATGTTTTCACACTTTCTTGTATCGTTTTTGGCTTTATAACAAGTAGATTATCTCCTTTACTTCTATTCACGATACTTGCGTAGTTTTCATCTCTTTGATTTGCTGTGTTGCTGACCTTGCTCCATAAGTTCTTGATATTTTCTATCTCTTCTCGTATTCCTCGCATTTCTTCCTTCACTACTTCCTTTATTCCCTCCTTGATTATATTTTTTATCTCTTCCTTTCCTTGCATCTCTGTTTTCATTGCTTTTACTATTTCAAGGATCTTTTGGAGTGCTATCTCTATTGGATCTGTCTCCATCATCTCTGTGTTACTGCTAACACTGCTGCTTCTTCTCAATTTCCCTACTTTACTTTTCTCTTTAGTTCGAATCACCTTTTCCTTCTCCCCTTTGCATGCTACTAATTCTTTATCCTTGTTTTGTACTTTATGCAATTGTACACATCCTGGGTGAAATATTTTCCCACATGGTCGACATTTGATGACTTCGATTTTTATTTCCTTTTTACAGGCATCGCAATCCCATTTCACTCTCTCCATCCTCGATGTTTCCTCCTGTAACTTTAAATTTCGAGTTTCCACTGGCACACATCTATATCACGCATGACCAGTCGAGCCTATAAATATGAAGCCGATTAGCCACAAGGCCATTTCGCATATCAACAATAACACGACTCACGCTAACAGTGTCAGAGTGGCTTAGGAGTATACCTGCAAATATTTCTATACGCTGTACACGCCGTACACACACTGTCCAATCGACGTACACTGTCCAATACGCCGTACACACACTGTCCAATCGACCCTGTACACTGTGTCTGTTCTCAATATATCCCAGACTTATATCTCGCACATATATACATCAGGTCTATACAGTGAAACGGTGCGCAATCCATCGGCGCGTTAATCGTGAAAACCGTCACCGAGATTTCATAGTCTATCGGAGCGAAAATTAAATGCACTAACACTGCCGTTACGATGCACCCACGAGTCCAGTTTAAGCAGTCACCTTACGCCGAGACACACACGGCTCTCATTGTGTCCACTGGATTTTTTATTTCTTTTTGTTTTTACTTTTAAAGCGTATAATTTTGCAAAAACAAGCGGATCCGATATCGACACGTCTACTCGAGAGAGAGAGAGAGAGAGAGATTAAGAGAGAATGAGAGAGAATAAGAGAGATTGAGAGAGATTAAGAGAGAACAAGAGAGAATGAGAGAGATTAAGAGAGACAGAGAAAGATTGAGAGAGAATGAGAGATTAAGAAAGACAGAGACAGATTGAGAGAGAATGAGAGAGATTCAGAGAGATTGAGAGAAAATAAAAGAGATTGGGAGAGAATAAGAGAGATTGAGAGAGATTGAGAGAGCATGAGAGAGAATAAGAGAGATTAATACAGAATAAGAGAGATTGAGAGAGAATAAGAGAGATTAAGAGAGAATGAGAGAGATTGAAAGAGAATGAGAGAGAATCAGAGAGAATGAGAGAGATTGACAGAGATTAAGAGAGATTAAGAGAGATGAAGAGAGAATGAGAGAGATTGAGAGAGACTAAGAGAGATTAAGAGAGATTGAGAGAGAATCACAGAGAATAAGAGAGAATGAGAGATATTGAGAGATAATGAGAGAGAATGAGAGAGAATAAGAGAGAATGAGAGAGATTGAGAGAGACTAAGAGAAATGAAGAGAGATTGAGAGAGAATGAGAGAGAATGAGAGAGAATAAGAGAGATTAAGAGATAATAAGAGAGAATGAGAGAGATTAAGAGAGATTGAGAGAGAATGAGAAAGAATGAGAGACATTAAGAGAGAATGAGCGAGAATGAGAGAGATTGCGAGAGAATGAGACAGATTGAGAGAGATTGGGAGAGAATAAAAGAGAATGAGAGAGAATGAGAGAGATTAAGAGAGAATGAGCGAGAATGAGAGAGATTGCGAGAGAATGAGACAGATTGAGAGAGATTGGGAGAGAATAAAAGAGAATGAGAGAGAATGAGAGAGATTCAGAGAGAATGAGAGAGATTAAGAGAGAATGAGAGATATTGCGAGAGAATAAGAGAGATTGCGAGAGAATTAGAAAGGATGAGAGATATTGAGAGAGAATGAGTGTGATTGAAAGAGAATGAGAGAGATTGAAAGAGAATGAGAGAGATTAAGAGAGATTAAGAGAGAATGAGAGAGAATAAGAGAAAATGAGAGTGATTGAGAGAGGCTGAGAGGAAATGAAAGAGAATGAAAGAGTATAAGAGAGATTCAGAGAGAATGAGACAGATTCAGAAAGAACGGGAGGAATGAGAGAGATTGAGAGAGAATAAGAGCGATTAAGGGAGATCTGCCTCATTCTCTGTCAATCTCTCTTATTCTCTCTCATTTTCACTTATTCTCTGTCGATATCTCTCATTCTCTCTCATTCTCTCTCAATCTCGGTCATTCTCTCTTAATCTCTCTTAATCTCTTCCAATTTCTCTCATTCTCTCTCAATCTTTCTCATTCTCTCTCATTCTCTCTCAATCTCTCTAATTCTCTCTCAATATCTCTTATTCCCTCAATCTCTCTCAATCTCTCCCAATTTCTCTCATTCTCTCTCAATCTCTCTAATTCTTTCTCATTCTCTCTTAATCGCTCCCAATTTCTCTCATTCTCTTTCATTTTCTCTTAGCTTCTCTCAATCTCTCTTATTCTCTTTCAATCTCTCCCATTCTCTCTCATTCTCTCTTAATCTCTTTCATTCTCTCAATCTCTCTCATTCTCTCAATCTCTCTCATTCGCTCACATTCTTTCTAAATCTCTCTTAATCTTTCCTAATCTTTATCATTCTCTCCCAATTCCTCTAATTCTCTCTCATTATCTCTAATTCACTCACAATTTCTCTAAATCTCTCCCAATTTCTCTCATTCTCCATCCATCTCTCTCATTCTCTCTCAGTCTCTCTTAGTCTCTTTTAATCTCTCCCGATTCCTCTCATAATCTCTTAATCTCTCTCATTCTCTCTCATTCTCTCTCTTTCAATCTCTTTCAATCTCTCTTATTCTCTCTCAATCTCTCTCATTCTCTCTCAATCTCTCTCATTCTCTTACATTCTTTCTAAACCTCTCTTAATCTTTCCTCATTTCTCTCATTCTCTCTCAGTCCCTCTCAATCTTTCCCAATTTCTCTCATTCTCTCTCATTCTCTCTCATTCTTTCACAATCTCCCTTAATCTTTCCCAATACCTCTAATTCTCTCCCAATCTATCACATTCTCTCTTAATCTCTCAATCTCTCATTTTCTCTCATTCTTTCTCATTCTCTTTTATTCTCTCTCATTCTCTCTCATTCTCTCTCCATCTCTCTCATTCCCACTCAATCTCTCTTATTCTCTCTCAACCTCTCTCATTCTTTCCCAATTTCTCTTATTCTATCTCATTCTCTCACATTCTCTCTTGTTCTCTCTCAATCTCTCCCAATTTCTCTCATTCTCTCTCATTCTCTCTCACTCTTTCACAATCTCTCTTAATCTTTCCCAATTTCTCTAATTCTCTCTCAATCTTCCTCATTCTCTCCCAATCTCTCTCATTCTCTTACATTCTTTCTAAACCTCTCTTAATCTTTCCTCATTTCTCTCATTCTCTCTCAGTCCCTCTCAATCTTTCCCAATTTCTCTCATTCTCTCTTATTCACTCTCATTCTTTCACAATCTCTCTTAATCTTTCCCAATTCCTCTAATTCTCTCCCAATCTATCACATTCTCTCTTAATCTCTTAATCTCTCATTTTCTCTCATTCTTTCTCATTCTCTTTTATTCTCTCTCATTCTCTTTCATTCTCTCTCCATCTCTCTCATTCCCACTCAATCTCTCTTATTCTCTCTCAACCTCTCTCATTCTTTCCCAATTTCTCTTATTCTATCTCATTCTCTCACATTCTCTCTTGTTCTCTCTCAATCTCTCTGATTCTCTCTCATTCTCTTTCAATCTCTCATTCTCTTTCAATCTCTTTCAATGTCTCTTATTCTCTCTCAATCTCTCTCATTCTCTCACAATCTCTCTCAATCTTTCCCAATTTCTCTCATTCTCTCTCATTCTCTCTCACTCTTTCACATCTCTCTTAATCTTTCCCAATTTCTCTAATTCTCTCTCAATCTCTCCCAATCTATCTCATTCTCTCTTAATCTCTCTCAATCTCTCATTTTCCCTCATTCTCTCTCATTCTCTTTTATTCTCTCTCATTCTCTCTCCATCTCTCTCATTCACACTCAATCTCTCTTATTCTCTCTCAACCTCTCTCATTCACTCCCAATTTCTCTTATTCTATCTCATTCTCTCACATTCTCTCACATTCTCTCTCAATCTCTCTGATTCTCTCTCATTTATTCATCTCACTGATTCTTCTGCTCATCACAGGTCATTAAATGGTTTCACAGCTACCTAACTGGAAGAACCCAAGCGGTTAAGGGCCAAGATGGTAGTCCCTCTGCAGTGGGCCGGGTAGTGTCGGGAGTTCCTCAGGGCTCGACCTTGGGCCCCATACTCTTCACGATCTTCATCCGTGACCTTTCTCTCGTGTTGGCGCACTCCCAGCATGCGGCGTATGCAGATGACGTGCAAATATTTCTACACTGCTCTCCCAGAGACCTAGACAGATACGTTGAACGTCTAAACTCGGATCTAGATGCTATATCTGACTGGACCGTGCGAAATGGGCTTACGTTAAACGTTTCGAAGACCGAAGTCATGATCGCTGGTTCCGCCCGCTATCTGAACGCCATAAGCACATCCCGATTCACTCCGATCAAAATTGGCGACTCTCCGCTTAAGCTATCCACTACGGTAAAATGTTTAGGTGTCTCGTTAACCTCGACGCTATCATGGGGAAGGCAGGTGACAGCTATACGTGGAAACATCTTTCGTACGCTCGCCCAATTAAAGAGGAACCGCGGTATGCTCTCGCGCGGGCTCTGCGCTCGGCTTATTGAGGCCCTCGTATTCCCTATCCTCGACTATTGCTGCGTCGTGCTCACTGACGCCACGAAGGAACAAAACCTGGCACTAAAACGCGCCCTAAACGCCTGTATACGCTTCATATACGACCTCCCTCGGGACGCTCACATAACGGACTCTTACTGTAACCTCGCGTGGCTCAACCCTGAAAAGCGTCGCCTATATTTCCTTGGTGCCCTGACGGAGTCGGTGCCGCTAAATTCCACCCCGTCTCACCTTCGAGAATTACTGGCGTTTCGCAGCGAGGTGGCGAGCCGGCCTTCTCGTGGCTCAATCCTTGACCTCTCCCTACCGTATTACCGAACTGTAATAGGTCAAGGGTCTTTCGATTTCTGCGCTGCTTTTCTCTGGAATAGTCTCCCCGTATCAGTGCGCTCTGCAACGTCCCTAAATGTGTTTAAAGACCGGCTATTTGCTCATCTGCTAACCGTCCAGACAAGCATGTAAACTCTAGCCTCATCAGTACACATTGGCGTCCCCCTTACCATATAAGCGCGCGCCTTCTTTGCTATATATTCAGCACTATTTAAAGTATATTCAAATATAAGTATTAGTATGTAAGATAAAATTATAACTACACATGTACATAATCTGTAATCTGCTCCATGGGCTAACCCCCAGAGCGAAAATACACATTCATTCATTCATTCATTCATTCTCTTTCAATCTCTCATTCTCTTTCAATCTCTTTCAATCTTTCATTCTCTTTCAATCTGTTTCAATCTCTCTTATTCTCTCTCAATCTCTCTCATTCTCTCTCAATCTCTCTCAATCTCTCTCAATCTTTCCCAATTTCTCTCATTCTCACTCATTCTCTCTCATCCTTTCACAATCTATCTTAATCTTTCCCAATTTCTCTAATTCTCTCTCAATCTCTCCTAATCTATCTCATTCTCTCTTAATCTCTCTGAATCTCTCTCATTTTCTCTCATTCTCTCTCATTCTCTTTTATTCTCTCTCATTCTCTCTCATTCTCTCTCCATCTCTCTCATTCCCACTCAATCTCTCTTATTCTCTCTCAACCTCTCTCATTCTTTCCCAATTTCTCTTATTCTATCTCATTCTCTCACATTCTCTCTTGTTCTCTCTCAATCTCTCTGATTTTCTCTCGTTCTCTTTCAATCTCTCTCATTCTCTTTCAATCTCTCTTATTCTCTCTCAATCTCTCTCATTCTCTCTCAATCTCTCTCAATCTCTCTCAATCTCTCTCAATCCCTCTCATTCTCTCACATTCCTTCTAAATCTCTCTTAATCCCTCCTAATTTCTCTCATTCTCTCTCAATCCCTCTAATTCTCTCTCAATATCTCTAATTCTCTCTCAATCTCTGCCGAATTCTCTAATTCTCTCTCATTCTCGGCTATTCTCTCTCAATCTCTCTCATTCTCTCATTCTCTCTCAATATCTTTCATTCTCTCGTCATCTCTGACGACTTCTCTCATTTTCTCTCAATCTCTCTCATTCTCTCTTATTCTCTCTCAATTTCTCTCATTTCGTCTCGATCGCTCTTAATCTCTCTTAATCTCTCTCAATCCCTTCCAATCTCTCTCATTCTCTCTCATTCTCTCTCAGTCTCTCTCATTCTCTCTCATTCTCTCTCAATCTCTCTCATTCTCTTTCATTCGCTCTCATTCTCTCTCATTCTCTTTCCATCTCTTTTATTCTCTCTCAACCTCTTTCATTCTCTCCCAATTTATCTCATTCTCTCTCATTCTCTTACATTCTTTCTTATTCTCTCTCAATCTCTCTGATTCTCTCTTATTCTCTTTCAATCTATCTCATTCTCTCTCAATCTCTCTTATTCTCTCTCAATCCCTCTTTTTTTCTCGTAATCTCTCTCATTCTCTCTTTATCTCTCTCAATATCTCTTATTCTCTCTCAATCTCTCTTATTCTCTCTCAATCTCTCTCATTCTCTCTCAATCTCTCTCATTCTCTTACACTCTCTCTTAATCTCTCAGTTTCTCTCATTCTCTCTCAATCTCTCCAATTCTCTCTCAATATCTCTAATTCTCTCTCAATATCTCTCAATCCCTCCCAATTTCTCTTATTCTCTCAATCTCTCTCATTCTCTCTTAATCTCTCTTAATCTCTTCCAATTTCTCCCATTCTTTCCCAATTTCTCTCATTCTCTCTCAATCTCTCTAATTCTCTCTCATTCTCTCTCAATCTCACTAATTCTCTCTTATTCTCTCTTATTCTTTCTCAATCTCTCTTATTCTCTCTTATTTTCTCTTATTCTCTCTCAATCTCTCTCATTCTCTCTCATTCTTTCTCAATCTCTTTCATTCTCTCTCAATCTCACTCATTCTTTTTAATTTCCTTCGCATTCCCTCTTATTTTCTCTCCATCTCTCTCATTCTCTCTCAATCTCTCTTATTCTATCTGAACCTCTCCCATTCTCTCAATCTCTCTGATTCTCTCTCATTCTCTTTCAATCTATCTCATTCTCTCTTAATCTCTCTTATTCTCTCTCAATCTCTCTTATTCTCTATTAATCTCTCTTATTCTCTCTCATGCTCTCTCAATCTCTCTTATTGTCACCCAATCTCTCTTATTCTCTCTCAATCTCTCTGAATCTCTCTCATTCTCTCTCAATCTTTCTCTGTCTCTCTGTCTATGTATCTATCTATCTATCTATCTTATTCTCACTGCATCACTACAATAAATTTCCACTTGTATTTGAACCGAATATCGAGTGGAAATTCATTTTAATTTAAAACAATTATTGATTCAAGAATCCATCTTTTTCGAAAAATTTGTCGAGTGGAAATTCATTAGAATCTGAAAGTAAACAAATAACGCGTGTTTTTCCACTCGAACCGAAGACGGCGTTCGAATGGTTCCCCCACTTTCCACTCAGTTCGGATGTCAACAACGAGTGGGAATCCATTCGTCACTCGGTCGCGAAGTAAATACAGAATGAAAAACCACTCGTTAGTCGAACGCGAAACGAATGGCGAGTGGAAATTCATTCGCCACTCGTACCCGAAATAAATTACGAGTGGGAATCCACTCGTCACTCGATCGCGAAACGAATGGCGAGTGGAAATTCATTCGCCACTCTTACCCAAAGTAAACGACGAGTGGAAATCCACTCTTCACTTACATTTACAATAAATGAGGAATGAAAAACCATTCGTCATTTTTTTTTTTTTTTTAAGTTAATTTCGCCCATCCCTGGTACAAATAAGGTTCTAATAAAGCACGTGTGGTAAATGCATTGTGCAATTCGAAGTTTTGTGTCTCACTAAAAATGATTAAAAGTTGACTCGGAGAATACTATGACGAGCTTTTTTATTATGTTATATATTTGGCATTTTTAAGGTAAATCATGATGCTCGGAAAAAGTCAATAAACTGCATAAGACCAGGTGTTCGGACTTCGGACTTGCATTTGATTTATTTGAGATCAATAGGGTTATATTTTATGTAGTTGAGGCTGATCGAGTTATATCGGCTTTACTTGGAGTCGGTTGGGTCATATTAGGTTTTCTTCGGTTGGGTCGGGTCATATTGAGTTTGCTTGGAGACAGTTAGGTTCTATTGGGTTTCCTTGAAGACACTTGAGTTGTATTGGGTTTACTTGGAGTCGGTTGGGTCGTATTGGGTTTGTTTGGAGTCGGTGAGGTATCGTATTGGGCCATGAGATTGCTAGGTGAGACCATTGCAATATATCCACGGTATAATTATTCAATTGAAATAGCACTAATATATCCGCCGTTTTTTCATACATCTTTTATTTCTGGTGCAAAATTAATTACACGAACCGTCTACTCCCGAATTAGAAAGTTTACGTATATGTAATGAAGATTTGGGGGGATGAGGTATTCAATTTTCCAATTAGTTTTATATTAAAGAAAATTGCTTGGTGATCATTAGTTGACTGATTAAAATGTTTGGCGTTAGATTTTGTTTTTAAACAAGTTATCAAAATTTTAACGTAAAGTTGGTTGAACATTTTTTTATTAACCGCCAATTTTGGCGGTAATGGATGAAACATTCGGCCAATTTCACGCTAAAATTTGAACATCTTTTTTTTTTAAAACTATTAACTGCAAAACATTTCAATTGGGCCACCAATCATCACCAAGCGATCTTGCTTAAATTAAGAGCGTGTTTGGAAATTGGCTGACAGTACTGTCAGTACTAGAAAATGTACAGTATACGTGACTTGCACTATAGATTTTCTAGTACTGACAGTACTGTCCGCCAATTTCCGAACACGCTCTAAAACTAATTGCAAAATCAAATACCTTATCCCCACCAAATCCTCACTACCTAGACAGAAATAGTTTTTTTTTCACTTTTTTACGTAAACTACGGACCGCCGAACATAGTGAATAAAATATTCGTGATCCCCCAACGATTCTGCATCAAATAAGACTCTAATAAATCGATTTGGCTGTTAATTAAAAATTATTCGGCCAACTTTACGCTAAAAATTTAATTATTTATTTAAAAAATTGGTTTCACTTGGAGTGGGTTGGGTTGGGTTGGAATTTTAGGGGGTTCCAAAGGAAATTTAGGGGGATTTCAAGTTGATTATGGGGGGAACGTTTTGTAGCAGTTGGCAACACTGCCTCATTTCCCCCCTTCCGACTTCCGATCCGACTCCGACCAACCGGCCGGAAAAACATATTCTGAATGTTGGTAACCCTAATCAAACCATCGATTCTTCGAATCGGTATGAAAATTTTTTTTTTCGGCTTTGTTATTGCTAAGAAAATGAGTCATCTTTATAGAGTATCATATGTAGACGATCAGATTTCTTTTTGTCTTTGTTATTTCTAATAAAATGAGTCATCTTTATAGTGGTGGGAGCTCTAGTGGAGGGGCGACTGCAGAGTATAACCTAGACCCTGGAGAACGACCATCATTCGCCATCAAACCGTAGTCAGACATCAAAGTAAAACCTTTTCTCATTTGAGGTGTATGCAAATTAAACGACGCAAATTAAAACGGCGAATAGAAGCGCTTTCACATGACATTGCATGTATCAAAACGGTGATACAAGCGAGATCGCGATTTATCTCTTTAACACGAAAATTTGACGAGCTCAATATTTACGATGGATTTCGCACGAATCAACAAAGTGGGTCAAATGGCAGCCTTTCTACCAGTGAAAAAATTATTAGAGCTAGAGCTCGAAAAAGACTACAATATCAACGATATAAGAACTGTTTAAACTAAATGGGGTTCACGTATCGTCATCGACGTAGAAAACGCATTTGCTTGTTTCCTACCAGCCAGATTCGTCAAGCTGTTCGAAGAAGACGCTCAACTATTTCAACAGTTGATAGCCGCGGCCCGTGAACATAATCGGGCGGTGCAATATCAAGACACAGAATTCAATAATTTGGAATTCAAACCGTCAACAAATCATTAAGTCCTGTGGTGTATGCAAAACGTGCCGAGAATCTACGATCTCTGCTGGTGCCGTTTGCATATAAGCTAAATAATTTGGGGACGAAATCTGTGTGGGTGGGCATAGATATTTGTCGGAGTGGTACGATACGGCCTGTGATTAGCTTCAAATGTTATATCCATGGTTGTTTAACTATGGAAGGCTCTTCTTGGTACGATTTTCAAAACCATTTCAACATAGAGGAGGAAGAAGAAGAAGAAGAGTGTGTGGACCCTGCATATCGCTCATTACCAATATTCTGTTTCACGAAAGAACAATTCATTATACTGACATTATTACCAGCCAGTATAAACAGAAATAGTTCGTGGCTTCATTGTGTTTGCAACGAGGTGACAGTTTGCAGAGACTCTCTTGTACACGCAATAGCATCAGAAATATCAGTTTTTACAACGAGCTGCATACGCCGTAATATTCGCGCAAAGCGTGCGAAAATACGAGAGAGAGCTGCCCAAAAAGTAACAACGCCGAATAATTCATATAACGAATTACCTATTGGTACAAAAACAGCGCTAATTGACAATCTATTGATACATCATTTGGATCACATCGTTAAAACTGTTATACTCCGTAAAAGATAAATCCTTGTCTCATTGTATAGAAACAGTACGTATATTTAAGTGAAAATGTATATAAAAATTAAATAAACAGAAAAAAGTATGGTTTATTATTATTTAAATAATGATAATAATCTGACCACTATGGCGAGCCCGCAGAACTCTTCCCCAACCACCTCTCCCCACCATTACCCCCACCACGCTTGGAAAGAGGCTCCAGCGCGGGGGAAAGTGGAGGGGATAGGAGTGGGGGTGGCCAAAGTGGTCCACATACTACTGTGACTTGATAATGAGGCGATAATCTCATTCGCGGGCACACACCCACTCGTATACTACAACATTAACCAAATATCGACATTCGATAAACCAAAACCAAATAAAAGAGAAAAAGAGCCACACGGCTACCACGAGTGAATGAGTTTATCGCCTGTACAATAAATATAATACAAATAAATATAAATACAATAAATACTCACCAAGTATCTCGATGTTAGGAGACGAGTCCAAATCTCGAGTCTTCCAGGCCTTTGCGCGAAGTACTTGAGACGACGCACTTACTCTATCTTACTTAATAAACGTCTATACTTTAAGACTGGTCGGGAAGAAGTGATTTTCGATGCTCGATCGTCGCTCTCTCGGGGTCGATGCTCTCCTCTCTTTTCGGCCCTTGGCGCTCTAGTGGTCCCTCCTAGCGTCAACGCTGCCCCTCGATGTTCCTCTACGCTAATTGGACGTTCCGCTCCTCTTCCACTTCGCTGTAGTCCCTCGCGTCCGAGAGCTTTGGCGATTTGGCCGAGGACGTGATAACGGCGCGTAATTCAAACGGTGTAACGGAATTATTTGGCTGAAATCTGAAAATCCCTCTTTGCTCTGCCGGCAGTAATTACGTTGCCTCGCGGGTATCTTCCCTGGGGATCCGGTTACTGACTTAGATGGGGTCAGGGTCCTGCCCGTGGATGGCGGTGGCCACCGACACTGTCCACGCGGGCCCCTGAAACCTAAAGACAACACTGTCATCTCACCTATCTTCGCCAGTCCCATAAACCCCAACATAAAGAGGTGCCGGAAATGATCCGGTCCGCGATACCCGTAATAACAACAGGCTGGGAAGTCGTGGGAGGAGGGTGACACAGTAATATTTCGGCCCATTTTCCAGCTCGCTCCCTGGCATCCAGTACCCGCGGGCGCAGATGTTATGCGATCCGCTTGCATTAATCGGTAAAACTCCGAGTCTTACTAAAAATAACCTAAATCGGCGAGGTGATCAGCCTCCCGATAACACCAAAAATGATAACCAGCCAAATTTCAGATAACCGTGAGAGATTAATAGACGCTAGGTAGCCATTATTTGCCGAACTTCAGGTAACCATCACGTGAGCGACTAAATACTAGACTGAATTCCAGAACATAATCTTTACGGGTTGAAACAAACTAAAATCTTTTATAAAGGACGAATTCTATATTTTACTGACAAGGGGAGGCTACGATGCATGGGTCACCGATTCGTTCCATCTTTGGTACACGTGTAGGTGATGACCAGGAGTATAACAGGTGCAAGTAGTAAGATGCGCTTCTCAGCCGTTTCCGAGAAATAAATTTACCGAAATTTCAGTACGTTCATATGCATTCTGCGTTAAAAAAATATCATTGAGTGATTGGCGCAGTGGCAAGTGCCCCGCTTAGTAAGCGCGGGATCCATGGATCGAATCCCGCCGGTGGACTTTTTTTTTTTCTTTTGTTTTTTCTCGACATTTCTCTCTTTCAAATTTGGTTGTCTTGAATAATGTTTATTTTGGAATCACTTGTTTTTTTTTAGCGGGAAAAGGGATTCTGAAAAAATCGTACAGGCGTTGGATGAATTAATACTTTTATTCCCAGTATTTTGTACAACTATTTATTCTACCCTATTGTCTATTCACTATCGTGCTGTTCGAGCGACGAATTACTGCACGAACTAGGATGATATCGGTCATAGAAGCAGGGAAAACAATAATTATTGCGGCATCTTGAGCAAATTATGAATGACGTATTCTTGCATTCGCAGGGATTTTTTAAAACATCTATCGCAAAGCAAACTTGGTTTACGTTCATGAACGATGTCCTGTCATCTTTTGTTCTTGTGCAGGTATGCTCACCAACCAAATTTGTAAGAGAAATGTCGACCGACTAGAACCGACTGCAAGCAGTGACTCATTCTATGGGTAATAAAAGTGTTGGGGATATCGCCTTTACACCATAGGGTTTTATTTTTGTCCCTAGTGCAAAGCTGGTAGCGCTTGCGCCGCTTTGTCTGCGTTTTTTGTTTGTTCGAGTTCGCTGTGGTGAAAAATATACAAGAGAGAGAGAGAAATCTATGTATCACACTTTTCATCATTCATATATAATAAACATCATCTAAATATATTTCACGGATCCCAAGTGTAAATTACTTGCTTGAATAACCCCAACCGTTTGAGCTATGGTTTCAGAGGAAACCGGAGATAAAAGATCTGCGTACTTTCGGGCAAGAGGTCTTCACTCATATTCCCAAGGAAAAACGACGCAAACTCGATATGAAAGGCAAAAGAGGGTTCTCAGTCGGCTACGACGACGGAACAAAGGGCTACCGAGTATGGTACCCGGAGGACGACACAATTGCGACAGCCAGAGACGTCGTATTCACGGGTCGGACGGGTCAAATGGAGGTAAGAAGGAATCAAACAGAAGAGTTATTGATTCAAAACACTCCTAGTATCGACGAGGACGAGCAGAGTGACCCTGAAACGTCAGAAGACGACGAGGAGGATCGAATCGAGCCACAGGTTGACCAAGACGCAGATCGACAAGGCGATATGAACGATGCTCGCGAGATAGAACGCGACAACGACGCTCGCGAGATGGAACGTGAGGACGTCGCTCGCGAAACAGATCGCGAAACCGAAGCTCCAATCCGGGGACGTCAACTCAGGAACAGAGCAGCGCTGCGACCACCGAGATGGCATGACGACTTCGTCGATATAAACGAGCTTTTCCTAGCTGAATTTCAAGAACCGATCTCGTTCAAAGAAGCCGTAGAGAGCGAAGGTTCAGAAAACTGGAAAAGAGCCATGGACGAGGAAATCGAGGCGCTGTCGCGAAACGAAGTCTGGGAGCTCACGGACGCGCCGAAAAATCGAACGATCATCGACAACAAATGGACGTATAAGTTGAAGCGTGACGTAGAGGGCAATATTCAACGGCACAAAGCGAGACTCGTCGCCCGAGGTTTTCGACAACGCGAAGGGATCGACTATCACGAGACGTATAGCCCTGTAGTCCGTTTTGACTCTATTAGAGCCATACTCGCCGTCGCTGCCAGTGGATGCCAGCACGTTCAACAGTTCGACATAAAAACCGCCTTTCTGTACGGAAACATCGACGAGGAACTGTACATGCGCCAGCCCGAAGGGTACGAGGATGGAACCCCGAGAGTCTGTAAACTCAAGCGCAGCTTATACGGGTTAAAACAATCCTCTCGCTGTTGGAATCGGAGGTTCACCGACTTCCTAAAAAAAATTCGATCTCACAGCAACGAACGAGGACCCGTGCGTATTCACAGGTCGAAGCAAGAACCGCGAGATACTGCTAGCTATCTACATAGACGATGGCCTGATTGTCGCAAAAGATCGCGGACTCATCGACGAACTTCTCAACGAATTAAAAACGGAGTTCGAGATAACCCACGGCGAGGCAAATATGTTCTTCGGACTGCAGATTGAGAGACATCCCGACGGAAGCATATTCATGCACCAAGGGAACTACGCGAGAAAAATCCTAGAAAGATTTCACATGGAAGGAGCCAACGCGGTGGCCATCCCGGCCGAACCCCACGAAGAAACGAGTCACTACGGGGGTTCGACCGACGAGCACGAGCGCACGCCGGCGCCGTACCGTGAGGCAATCGGTAGTCTCATGTACCTTTCGGTGGCATCGAGACCCGATATCACCTTCGCTGTCAATCGAGCGAGTCGCCATCTCGAGGAGCCCACGAAAATTCACTGGAAAGCAGTGATAAGAATCCTAAAATACCTCAAGGGCACGATTGACTATGGATTGAAGTTCGAGAGCAACCAGGAGCATCGGCTGGTGGCGTACAGCGACGCCGACTACGCAGGCGACTCGGAAACTCGGCGATCGACGACGGGGTACGTCATGGTGCTCGGAAATGCGACTGTCTCATGGAACTCACAGAGACAAAAGTCAGTCGCCCTGTCAACCACGGAAGCGGAGTACGTGGCCGCGAGCCAAACCTCGAAAGAAATAGCGTGGGTGAAGAACCTAGTCAAGAACTTGCTTGATACCAAAGATGTCTACACGACGATGTACCTGGACAACCAAAGCGCAATCAAGTTAATAGAAAATCCGATATTCCACAAGCGAAGCAAGCATATCGAAGTGCGCTACCACCACGTCCGCGAGCAATACGAAAGAAACGAATTCCTGCTGGAATATATACCGTCAAGAGAACAACACGCCGACATCCTGACCAAGGCGCTGCCTCGAGAGACATTTAAATATCACCAAGCAGCAATAGGAGTCTACTAGAACCCTCTTCGGGAAAAATAAAGGGCAGTAAAGACGAAGTGGGAGTGTTGGGGATATCGCCTTTACACCATAGGGTTTTATTTTTGTCCCTAGTGCAAGGCTGGTAGCGCTTGCCCCGCTTTGTCTGCGTTTTTTGTTTGTTCGAGTTCGCTGTGGTGAAAAATATACAAGAGAGAGAGAGAGAAATCTATGTATCACACTTTTCATCATTCATATACAGTAGGCGGCAATTGAAGTGGGCCAATGTTTTTTTTGTTGATTTTGACGAAACTTGGACCGATTTCGAAAAGTCAAAAATATACATTCGAGTAAATTTAATAATCTTTCGAATGAGACTAGTTTCGTCGTGATCGATTGAAAATTGGCTGCCTGCGAGTAGATTGTCCGGATCGGTGTAAATCGGGGTCTGGCGTTAGCGGGTTGTGCACACCAGGATTGATATTTGCCGATACCGAACAGCTCGGTAACCCATATCAGTCGAAAGGTGGTCTCACGGCAGGCTCAAAACCCCTCCTATAAGCCAAAATCGGATCACTCCCGGAGGAGATATGGACCCAGGAAGTCAGAACGGTTTTTTAAGTGCTACGCTGGAACGCCTCGATCGATTCTGTGGAAACTTTTCGCACAATCGTTTTTTATCATGACCTCACAACTCTCGTAACAGTTATTGCGATAAGTGTTCTCGTAGATGAGATCCAGGTATTTGGCGAGTGCACGCCCACGTTCATCGACATTTTTTACATTGAAAGACTTGGGCGACAGAGTTGAGACTTGTGTAATATTGAAGGGGAAGGCTCAACGATTAAAATGCGTGGTCGTACAATATCGGAAATGACCTTAATTAAAAATGACACGCCGTTGAAAAGTGAGAAGGAAATCGCCAAATCCCGCGATCTCAGTTCAAAGTTGCCCGTCGATAGTCATTTGTCTCAACGTCGGATCGCACGCTGATTTCAGCTACTGTTTATCGCTTATCCATTGATGTGACTGCATTGAAATATTTCGTAAAAATGATTAATTAATAACAATTTATTGATGAATAAACAATAATCAATTGATTAAATAATTTTTATGAATTGAACTTTTTCTTTAAATGAGGAAACGAATTATGAATTATTAATAATCACAAATTTTTCGGTGATCCATAGCTTGTTTCCTCTCTCAAGTTTCACAAACCACGGAAAATAATTTTTACGTCACAAAAAGTGCCAGTGCAACAAATCAATAACACGGTCAATTTACCGAGAATGAGTGACCATGAGATAAATGATAGTTATTTTTTTTTCGTAATTTGAGAACCTCGTCAAATTTACGAATGCAGCCAATGAACAGCCTGGTCAATTTGACGAATAATACTGACCATGAAAATAATGATGATAATTTTTTTCTTAAATCGTTCGACTCGTCAAAATTACGAATGCGATAAAACGATAGGCTAATTAATTTGGCGATCAAGACTCATCATGAGCACAATAAATTATTCACATTTTCATGACTCGGCCATCTCGTAAAAATTACGGATGCAATAAGCCATTCGTTCACTAAGTCTAGTGATGTCCACTGACGACGGAAAAAATGATTATTTTTTCACGGACTCCATTAAAAATACCTGGTCAGTTATTGACTCGAGAAGCTCGTAAGAACTTCGAATGGTTCGAATCGGTAGCTTGGCCAATATTTAATTACGGAAAAAAAAAAATTTCACTCTAGCCGTGTTCGAAAACAATGCGGCAAACCCAGTTTACAATTGAGCTAGCATCGCCACATTGCAAAAATGATGTAATGAAGCTGTAAATTACTTGCTTGAATAACCCCAACAAAAAGTAATCCCACCAAAATGCACTTCATTAGTGCAACCGTGCGACGTTTATTTTGACCGGCAAGTTAAGAACTTTATTAAAAGACTACAGAATTGCGCCTACATTATCGAACAGGACAGAGAAATAACTTCCAGAGAAGATTGCATTAAAATTGAGTCTCTCGTACACCATCAATTGTCAGCACCAATTTTCTGTAGCATGCTAAAATACGCGTGGTTTGCGGCCGATTTGTGCGATCACAGGACATCGTTCATGAACGTAAACCAAGTTTGCTTTGCGATAGATGTTTTAAAAAATCCCTGCGAATGCAAGAATACGTCATTCATAACTTGCTCAAGATGCCGCAATAATTATTGTTTTCCCTGCTTCTATGACCGATATCATCCTAGTTCGTGCAGTAATTCGTCGCTCGAACAGCACGATAGTGAATACAAAATAGGGTAGAATAAATAGTTGTACAAAATACTGGGAATAAAAGTATTAATTCATCCAACGCCTGTACGATTATTTCAGAATCCCTTTTTCCACAAAAAAAAAACAAGTGATTCCAAAATAAACATTATTCAAGACAACCAAATTTGAAAGAGAGAAATGTCGGGAAAAAAAAAAAAAAAAAAAGTCCACCGGCGGGATTCGAGCCATGGATCCCGCGCTTACTAAGCGGGGCACTTGCCACTGCGCCAATTACTCAATGATATTTTGTTAACGCAGAATGCATATGAACGTACTGAAATTGCGGTAAATTTATTTCTTGGAAACGGCTGAGAAGCGCATCTTACTACTTGCACCTGTTATACTCCTGGTCATCACCTACACGTGTACCAAAGATGGATCGAATCGGTGACCCATGCATCGTAGCCTCCCCTTGTGAAAGTTATACGAAGATCCTTTACTAACATGAACAATTATATTTTATTAAAACAAATGACTCGACTCCGTAACAAAACAATGACAAAACACTAAAATGGTGACCAATTCCCGACCATAAGGTAACCGATCTTAATTTACCTTGGCGTAAGAGTCGAACGTGCGCCGTCCCAAGGTCGTAAATCCGACCTTCTGACCGCACACAGTTCACGCATGTGACGGGGCGCAAAATGTCACGTCACAACGTATACGAATGTGTCGCGCGCATTCGTTCAAAACGTATATGAATCAGGATCGTATATGGAAGCGCGTGAACAAATAGCGGGCGATGTCGCTAAATGCGGTAGTGGTCGCTAGGTATAGACTGGCAACATTAAGTTTGAGCGTTAAGCCAATCAGAAACGCCAAATAGCTCGTCAAACGCTGTTCGATTGTTATAAACAAGAAAGCGATAACGCCAGACATTAACGTAACGCCCGAATTAACGTCCGATCACATTATCTATCGGTGATAGCTACCGCAAAAAGATCAGGAATCGCTACCCCTATTACAATTAAATAAAATCAGCACATAAAAATTACGAAAAAAGTGGATACAGTGAACAGGACAAATTTTTAGTGCATGTTACATCTTGAAAAATGTCTACACACAATATTATCAAGGGAGAAGTCCAGGATAAGGAGAAAAAACTCGAGGCATAACCCCAACACAAAAATCAATTCTCAATGATTTTATGACGAGACACCCTGAATTACAATCAGGAAGATTCTCAAGCACATTCACAAATGCTAATGCTCGAGCTTTGTGGCAAGATATTGCCATAGCCTTGAATAGGGCAGAAGGCCGAATGAAAGAATGGCACGTTTGGAGAAAGGTGAGAGGTTATGGATATATTGGTAATCAATTGTTTCTGAAATTTTATATGGAATAATATTATATTATTTCGCACACTTATCATGATCTAAAAGGCAAAGTGAAGAAAGCAGCAGCAGAGATGGCAAAATCTCGTCGTCAAACTGGTGGAGGACCTCTTGCCGAAATTTCAGTGAATCCCGAGGATGAACTGATGTTGTCAACTCTAGATCCAGTGTCCGTTCATGGATTGCCGAATATTAAGGAGTCTATTGTTGATATGGTGAATTGAAATGAATTCTTCAAAATTGACGGGTGGAAAAAATAGTATTGTAACGTCCTGAGTCGAAATACCTACCTAAATTTGAAATTTTTCATATACGTTCTTTTAATATCGAATAAAAAACTGGATCAATGTGATCCAGGGTAAAAATAATGAATATTAACTCTCCTACTCAAATCACGAGAAAACATGAACGACCAGAGGTGACCCTCATTTCCGGAGTTCACCCACCTTACACACATACTTTAATCTTTTACGAGCGGGGCTCGTCACGGGGGGAAGGCGCGTGAGTGAGGAACCGGCGTATGTCGCACGTCATCACCAAGCTTCCGCAGATGCTGGAAGTCGGTGAAACTCAACGCCTTGCTGGCTCGCACACGATAGCCGCGCTTGTCGCCTAGGGACGAGCCTCAACATAAACAACAAGTGCGCTTCGTGAGTATCGATATCCCTGCACTGGCACTAGTCAGAAATCAGTCTGGACAATATCGATTACACGAAGCTGACAGGAAAATTGCCAGCCATAATAACGGGAAATCCGTCTGGCGATTATCGTCAGCAGGATGTCGAGGCGTGAGTGAAACCCTTCCCTCACGCGCTGACATCTCCCACCATCGACGACAATAAAATAAGGGACTATATAATGTCCGGCAGTCCACAAATCAGTCAGTCAGTGAGCAGAGAGAAAAGAGCAGTCAGTGCTTAAGAGTCAGAGTACTCAGTCACTTGAGCAGGTTAACGAATAACCATCAGAAAAATGGGCGGGTCTACCTCGGGGACCCGACCACGTGTAAAGCAGCTTAAAACTTAAAAATTGTAAAAATTGTAAAAACTTCTTGTCCGATTTCCCCAACGGGGTTGGTCGAGGACTATTTGAATAAACGCCGAAATTTATTTGTTGAAATTAAAAAGTGATTCGACAAACTCATTTAAATAACACGCTACACCTGCATCCGCTCATCCAACAAGGATAGATTCGGCCGGTAAATAAGGGAAAGTAATAGATACAACGTACGAACATACTTCATGTTGTTCAGTTTCGATTGGGACACCCACCAAAACTCACGTGTTCCCAACACCTCTTACTAACTACAGTTCTGTGCGGTAGACGCACGTTCTCTCGTAGTTTCCTCTCTCACTCTAACTATAAGTACAGCTGTCCTGTGTGCTAGATGCACGCTCTATACTCTGATATCTAACTACAGTTCTGTGCGCTAGATGCACGTTCACTCGTAGTTACTACAATTTCAATCTCAGGGGAGCAGTAGCGCAGTGGGTAGCGTGCTCGGCTCGCACGCAGTGGCACGCGATGTGGCCGGGTTCGATTCCCACTGTCGGCACCAATGGAAAAATTTTCTGAGTGCTTTTTCTGTCACCCCGGTGGTTCGGAACCCACCTAAAAAAGTAGGTCCAAAGGAAACCAGCGCCTTGGTGTGGTGACCGAAAGGCTGGGAAGATGTCTCGGGTTCGATTCCCGATGCCGTAGCACAGCAGATGGTAAAAGCACAAACGGGCTGGGACGTAGCTCCAGAAAGCAGGGCGTACGAACTACGACTGTTTCTGTTCCAGGTGCTGACATCTAGCGGGTGCGCGACAAGCTCCGGCAGCGGGGATCAAACCAGGGACAAACGGATACGAGAGGAGACCATGGGTAGATGGTGTTGGGAGCCCACAACCCTCAGGGGAGTCGGTGTAAGAACTCATACCATACCATACTGTATTTCAATCTCCAACTACAGTTCTGTGCGCTAGACGCACGTTCTCTTGTAGTTTCCTCTCCTTTTCTGGGTACAGTCCCGTGCGCCAGATGCACGCTCTGTACTCTAACCATCCAACCACAAATCCGTGCGCTAGATGCACGCACTGTGGTGAAGGTACCAACCCTATCGTGTGGGAGTCCCACCCGAAAATAGGACACACTCGAAGGATAACTTTTTCATTCAGACTTTTACGAGCAAACGCCGAAGCGGTAAATCCGAAAATAATAACGACTCGCTCCAGGGAAGAATTTTTTAACGAGCACAGCAACAACAACTCGAGCGACACCTCAACCGACAACGTCGTCTTCATCAACTAAACACCTGCTACGCCCAAACAAAAATCATCTAACAGAAACCACGGTAAAACACCACGTTTTACCAAATAAAGTAAGAAAAATCTACGTTTTACGTGAGTAGCGTCACACGATCACGCACTCTTGCCTCTATCCCCGACCGGCGCATTCTGGTCCCAACAAAAGGCACCCCCATTTCTACTCATACCCTATCGTTCTTACCCCGGACGTGACAGTATAAATGGTTATTCCAATTTTTTAAAATATTTTATTCATCCAAAAAATTCAAATTCATTGTTTCATTTTTAGGCACTTGATAAGGCAGTTGCAGCCAATGAGGAAGTGGAACAAATAAACCGTGGTGAAATACTCGAGACGAACGATGTGGCAATGAAGAATTTCAAGATTGAAAACGAACAAGATGTTTTACTACCTCTTGAATCACTAGTGCAGGTTGAGAATAAAGAAGAGGGGATAAAACGGGGTAACCTATTGTGACGAGATTTTTATGGCTTATTGTATTAGATAGAAAAATGCATGAGAAATTCAATAATTCTACTTATTTCGGTTGCGAAGAACAATCAAAATCAGATTTTTCTCGATTGAAGGTAACAAAATGGCGTTTTTCATTGAAATCTGATAGAAAATAATGGATAATTTTTTTAATGCGATTAAATTATACCCAAAAATTTATTTTTAATTGAATATTTATGTTTTTCAGGGAAACGTCCTACTCCAGCCGCAAGATTGGATGAAGGGATGAAACATTCAAGTGAGATGATAATGATCATAAGCGAGGATATTAAAAACAAGAAAATGTATTGGGATAGAAAAATAAAAATAATGGAGCGAAATTTGCTCGTGAATGCCCGTAAGGCAAGGGCTCTTGAGCAAATTGCCCAAGTTGTTAAACGTTGGTAAACCATTCGTCAAGTGAAAATTTCCTGTTTTTTGTAACTTTAAGGGAAACTTCTCCTGTTACATTTGCATGAAAGTGATTCAAATATATTATTTAGCTATTTAAAGTGTCAATCCAATTCGATTATATTATGAAGTCTTCATTAAATTGAATGCAAATAACCATTTAAAAAAAGGTATTAGACCAATGAGAGTTTGATTGAGAAGTAGGTCAGAATAATTTATTATTATAACTTATTCAACTATTTATTTGTTACGTCCTGGGCGAGGATTAATACGTCCCGCCCGTGATGCACGATTTACAGTCACAAGGAAACCTCTTGTTTCGGCCGGAATGCGCCGGTCGGGGATAGAGGCTTGCGGTAATGGGATTGGTAAAATATTGTTCACTTACTTTTTGGGCGTAGCGGGTTATTATTCCAATGTAATAATTTCCTCGGGGTCGTTGGAGTCTGCGCTGTCGGAGTCTGCGCCTAACGTTGACAAGTCGCTGACACTATCTCTATGGGGCCGGTGAACGGGTCCCGGGAGAATCGGGTCGGGGAGAACGTACGGGGCCGTCCCCTCGGGAACTCGGAATATCGTGGCTACCCTCACAGGGCGCTCCTTAACACTTTGTGATCCGAAAGGAACTATCGGTCGTGTTGAAGGGCCTGGTAAGCGTTGGGCCACAACTTTTGCCACCGTTTCGGCAACCCGTACTTCGCTGTTTTATCGAGTCGGTGTGTTACTCCCCTTTACGAAGTGGAGCTCGCCACGATTGAGACGTTTCAATTTTTCCTCCTTGCCACTGCGGCGTCTACCCATGTAAATCTAAATAACAAGATTGATGATCCCTCTTCGAGTGAGTCCTGACTCTCGGGCAGAACTCTCATATGGTAGGGTTGAAACCTCCACCACAGTGCGTGCATCTAGCGCACGGAATTATGGTTGGCTGGTTAAAGTACAGAGCGTGCGTCTGGCGCACGGGACTGTACTCGGAGGGAGGAATAAGTAATTACCTAAGCACGTGCGTCTAGCGCACAGTACTGTACTACTTAAGCACGTGCGTCTATCGCACAGTACTGTAGTCAAAGAAGGTGAGAAAAGTAACTACTTAAGCACGTGCGTCTAGCGCACGGTACTGTACTACGTAAGAACGTGCGTCTAGCGCATAGTACGGTAGTCAGAGAATTTAACTACTTAAGCACGTGCGTCTAGCGCACAGTACTGTACTACTTAAGCACGTGCGTCTAGCGCACAGTACTGTAGTCAGAGAATTTAACTACTTAAGCACGTGCGTCTAGCGCACGGTACTGTAGTTAGAGAAGGTGAGAAAATTAAGTAAAGTAACTGCGTGAGCACGTGCGTCTAGCGCACGGTACTGCAGTTATGAAACGGTGTTGGGAACACGTGAATTTCTATGGGAGTTCTGCTCGAGAATATAGACAGCTCGAAGTTCGGTTTTGTTCAATTTCCCCCTTCTATTTAATGTCACTGGTGCGCAAATGAAACGTGAATGCGTTTTATATTTTTTCCTTAGTTTTGATTATTTATTTATTTTCGATGTTTTTCTTACACTGGTTTTGCCGGGGCTACCGTGCTACCGATTTTTATGGTTGAAAAGTACAGTAGGTTTTACTTAGAGAAAAAATTGAATATTACGCGACGGCTATAATGCTCGAGTGATCTCGGGGGACCAGGCTCGAAGTTCAACTGGCTGTCCTTAACTAATTGCTGGTCATTATATAGGCCCTTATTCTATTGTCGCATAAGGTGGGAGATGTCGGCGCGTGAGGGAAGAGTTTCTCTCACACCTCGAAATTTTGCTGACGATAATTTCCAGACGCTTTTGCAATTATGGTGGCTGGTGATATGAAAAATCAGCGTCGATACATCGATATTCTCCAGACGGAATTCTGACTATTGTCAGCGCCAGGACATCGATACTCTCGAGGCGCAACTTTTTGTTTATGTTGAGGCTCGTCCCTAGGCGATAAGCGCGGCCATTTTGTGCGAGCCGGCGAGACGCTGATTCTCACCGGCTTCCAACATCTGTGGGAGCTTGGCGATAACGCGCGACATACCCCGGTTCGTCACTCACGCGCCTTCTCCCCGCGACGAGCTTCGTTCGTTAAAGGCTGAAATTTCGAGTGAGGTGTGTTGCATGCTCGCAGGCATACTTCGCGCTTGGCGGGTTGCATGCCTGCAAGCATGCCTAACGCGTAGCGGGTTGCATGCTCGCAGGCATACTTCGTGCTTGGCGGGAGAACTGCGGCAATGAGGGTCACCCCTGGTCATTCGTGTTTTTCCCGTGAATAAATGAGAGATTAAATATTTCTACTGCGGATCTGTACGGATCCGGTTTTATGTTTGATAAATGGTATATGAAATGAAATTTTAAAATTTATTCGTGTTTTTTTCGACCCAGGACGTTACATATTCAACTTTCGTTCAGAGTTTAGTAAGAAAGACTGTTGAGCATTTGAACGATTGTTAGCAACCACAATCAGGCAAAGTAGGCTTGAATCAGCTGTCGTTGGAAAGCTCGACCTCGTGCGAGTCCTGGATTAACTCTTCCTGTTGCATTGTCAACTCCATCGTCAGGGAATTGTGCATGCATACCCCACTGAATATTTCCTTCATCTTCTCGTGGAATAACTGGTGGCAAAAGACGATTTGCAATGCACATATTGTGCAAAACAACACATGCATTAATTATTTTTGCTGTGAAATCGGGGGTAAAATGCAGCACACGTTGTTTTGAAAGGCATGGAAGCGCATTTTTAGCACTGCATTGACACGTTCGATTAATGATATAGTCAGAGTGACACGTCGAGTGTGTCGTTCTTTTGGTGTACCAGGTGCTGCGTTGGTGATAGGTGTCATAAGCCACGGTCTGAGTCCATAACCGGAATCTCCTATTTTTTGGAAAAAAAATCCTCTAAAAAATTGCTTTACCATGGGAAATAATTATTTAGAAAAATTCAAATCCCTAAAAAAATACTTGTACAAAATTATTATTAAAAAATGCCAGAAAACATTTTCAACAATTCTTTCTACGTGTCAACACGATATGAAATCGATATCATTACCAAGTAAAAAAAAAGCGATTGTGTCCCTCAGCGTGAAATCTTTGCATCAGAGGTAAAACTTGACAATTATTTCAAATAAAACTGTCATGTGTACGTCCTGAGTACCGTGCATTTACATTTATTATCCTATATTTCGCATCGCAAATCTGTAAAAAAAAGCAGCCATGGTTGTACAGAATTGTGTTAATTTTTCATTGAAAATCCGTTTGAAGAGTGAAATAAATACCAATTGAGTATTTATTGCATGATAACCTTTGCGATTTAGGTATGTCATGTCTTGGTGGGACAACGGCTACATGGGTACAGTCTATACTTCCCATTACACCAAGGAAGTGATATGAATCATAAAATCTGTGAGTAAAGATGTAGAATTATCAACCAACTTATAGAAATCCATGAAAAATATAAATGATAAATAAAATACGACAAACCCATCACGAACTGCCTGTAGCTCTTGTAAATTTCTTGGGAAATAGACCCATTCGTTAAAAATCACTGGTTCATTTACAATATCAACAACTTGGTGCAGACATTTGCTAACGGAAGGTTGACTGCATACAGATATTGCGCCCTATGTCCATCTGGTAACTCCCAGAAGCGAAGAATCGCAATGCCGTCAGAACCTTCAATTGAGAATACGAGTTATTAGTTTTCTATCACTGGGTAGTCAGTACTCTCAGAGTAAATTGATTCGAATTATTCTATGGAGATAGATTACACTTACCTTTGTAGTTGGATCTAGTGCTAATGCTGGTCTAGCTGGAGGTGGAATACGATCAGTCACTAAAGTTATCAATTCATCAACCATATTTTTATTCAATCGAAAAATACTGCAGAAAGCTTCATCACGGAGTTCAAAAGCATCTTCTGCTTGATAAAAAATACGGGGATAATTCAATCTATTGACTGCTTCATCTATCATAGCGTCATTATGATCAAATACTATCGGTAAGAAATCCATCTCACTAATTATTCGTTCCTCTTAATGACAAAACGTCACCGAAACAATCAATAACGCGCTTCCGTATACGATCCTGATTCGTATACGTTTTAATCAAACGCGCGCGACACATTCGTATACGTACAGTCGCATACGAATCATCACGCATACGATCCTTCATAGACGCATCACACTCGCATACGTTCGCTCGTCTGCAGCTTCACTCGTATACGAATACGTCCATCCGACTTGAAGTCGTATACGATCCTTCGCATACGATCGCAAGTCACCGGAATGAAAATAGGCTCCCTGGTCATCCGCATAGAAAATATGAGTACAGAAACGCAGCACTAGTGGCAGATCATTGACGTACAGCGAGAAAAGAAGCGGGCCCAGTATGCTACCCTGAGGCACTCCCGAGGTGACTGTGAGCCACGAGGACTTCACCCCATCCCCCCCCCCCCCCCCCTAACACACATTGTTTGCGACCGGAGAGGAAAGAGGCAAACCACTGCAAGGCGTGACGCGATAGTCCCAACCCCTTAAGTTCCACCAGAATCATCCTGTGATCCACCAGATCAAATGTCTTCGAGAAGTCGATGAAGACTGCCACCGTTACCTCTCTCCGATCCATTGCTCGCCGGCAATCGTCCGTGAGCTTAAGAAGCGCGGTCTGCGTACTATGACCAGCTCGAAATCTGGTCTGGAGAGAATCAAGTACGTCCTTTTCTGTCAAGAACTGTCTGAGTTGACGATAAACTAGACTCTCCAATACTTTAGATAAGCAGCACAGGAGCGAGATAGGCCTATAGTCCACAGCAGACCCGGGGATACGTGCTTTCTTACGGGGGGAAACACATGGAAACGGTCAAAAATGACGAGAATTTCGGGATTTTTTTCTGAAGTCAGTACTACACCAATCGTTTTCAACTTTGGAGGCTATTTTATTTGATATTTGAAGACTTGAAAAAAAAATTTTCAATGGAAAATAATTATTCATTAGCTGACTGCAACCAATTGTTGTTAAACGAATTTTTCCCGCGACGTCAAATTGCGGCAGCTGTAGTTTTTTCATTTTTCATCTGAAACAAAAATTTCAAAAACTATTAAATTCTGTATGGAAGTACGCTGTCGACAAATCTAAAAAAAAATTAAAAATGTTGAATATTGTAAAAATGGCGGCACTCAGAAAAAAAAGATCGGATTTTCACCGAACATTTTTATGCAAAATGCATTTAAAAAATTTTTTTTTTTTTTCGAGATATTAGAGGTTTATCGACAAGGGTTTGCAATTACGTGTCTAAAAAAATTTGGTTGAAGTGAATCGGTTGAATAGTTTTTTTTTTTTATCGCTGCCGCAGATTGCGAAAATGTAGTTTCCAGATAATTGCGTTTAAAGTTTCGGGCAACGGAAAATCGAAGTCTGGTACCTTATAGGTGTTTCAAGGCTATTCCGCTATTCCGGGACCATAAAGTGGACCTTCCTCGTATTCGAAGAGCTGGTTTTCTGCCAATGTCTCCTGTCTTCGAGCTTGGCGAGCTTCTTTAGTGCTTTCGAGGCTGCGGCGATTCTGCCTCTCAAGCGCTGCTCGTCGTATTCCTCCGCGAAGTGGACACAACTATTTCCATTAGTTATTTCTACATTCTGCATGATTAGGAGAATCCCAGAATAACCTTCATTGAATATGATCGCAGCCAGAAACGCAGCAATCTCAACAATTAGCAACCCACAATGTAAATGCTTGGGAGCTAAGCGCCAAACGGTGGAATTGAAGCTCTCATTCGCATTCTGCGTATGTCCACCCAAACATCTTTGCAGCAACTGTGGTTTCGACAGGTCCTTGTAAATCGGACATACGCACATACACACAGAGAATTGTGTACTCGAGGAAACAGATGTTTCTTGTCAAACAAAGGACGAAAGGGTCTCCCGGCGAGCGGCGTTATACCTGCTCCGTGCGCGGTCGCTCAGTTCTCCGGCCATAACATCGAAAGTATTCATGATATCATAACGAAATTTTCAGAGAATGTTCTTAAGATGTTCAACCATCGATTCGTGAAATTAAAAAAAAACTTTTTTGAAAAAATTTCCATGTGTTTCCCCCCTTAATGGAACGAATCAGAGAGTTTTTCCAACCGTCAGGGAAAACTTCGTGCCCGAGCGAGTGGTTCATTAAGTCCAAGATCGCTGAAAAGATCGAAGGCAGGCAGAGTCTCACCGCACGTAGCGAGATACCATCCGAGCCCTCTGCGAGCGATGACGCATCGGAAAGACATTTGGTCAAGTCAGTGGGTTGAATATGCGAGAAATAGAAGCGATCTTCATTAAAATCGAGGGGTAGCTGCCAGATGTCGTCGATGGAAGGGACTTCACGATTGGTATGAAGACGTTGAACTGACCCAAAATATTCATTGATGTCCTCAACGGAATAGCACAAAGAGGACTCATCGCGACCCCTAACTATTCCGGATGACGAGGTGTACAGTGAGAACGTGGAAACAGTCAGGCCAACAGGATCATCGGAATCATCTTCAAGAGAAGGGATTGACACTTCTGACGTTGGAAGCACCACAATGACATACTGGGGCGTTAACTTGTTTATCTTTGGGAGCAACTAGGCCGGCAGTCCTCTTAGCCACGGGTGAAGCTAACCTTGTAACTCCGCACGGGTCAACACATCGGGTACGCATGTTACTCGACATGGGGTCCGAGGTCTTACTCATCTCGGACGTGATAGCTCATCAGCTTAAGCTGCGTCGGGAATCATCCTCCGTTCCGATCATCGAGATCGTCGAGATCATCGAGATCTGATCTAAGTCAGAGAACTTTAACCTTCTACTTGAGTAACGTAGTATATAATTTGGCAACATCTCATCCCTTGCTTTAGTGTACGTGCTCACGTACAAGTATAATACTTATATATTTGATACTGAAGCAGCCAGCGAGCGGTTTCTATGTGTATTATTAATTTGAAAAATGAGCGAAAACAGGTATTATTGGAGAAGAAAAAAATTTTCTAAAAAAATTTATGATAATAGAGTGCGACAAAGTGAAGTGGGAAAATCGATTCCCAGTGTTTACGGGAAAAGAAATATTTCTAACCTAAACGACGACTTTAAAAATGATGCAATTAACGGCTGTCGTATTGCCACGTTTGTGAATTGCTCGAAAATCTTGCCTTTTTTTTAGTTATTTCTCCTAACACAAGCAACCTTTACATGTTTTGGAAAGAGAAAAATGTTCATGGGATATTCGTTTACATCTCTTTCAAATTTTATCAAAATCTGTTTGTTAATTCCAACTTGATAAATGATAATGTGCGTAAAAATCATAGATTCCCATAAGGCCCCATGTTAAGAGCTTCGAAATGAAATTATTAATATCTTCTTTCAAAGTCAACCAAAGATTACAAAATTTTAACTGAGTCATTTTTGGAAAGATTTTGACATCTCTGCAAATTTTCGTAATTTTCTGTTTGTTAATTGATTTACCGAGGGTACTCCCTTAATGTTGCTTTTTTTATAATTCCTATTTTTTATTTTTTTTTTTCATCTGTATGAATAAAACTTTTCATCCTACGAATTGGAAACTTTAACTGTGTAATATGTAACATTTATAAGAAATCATATCCAATATATAAAAATTTTCGATTACTTACCACAATTGTAAAAAAAAAACTTCAAGTACGAAGAAAATTTGGAAATTAATTACACGTATCCAATGAAATCAACAAATTTATTCAATTTGCCAAAAAATAAATTTTACCGATGATTTGGTAAATAATATAATTTTTTCAACAAATTTTTAAATAATTTTTCGGCATTGTTATTATTTAAAATCGATATTTTAGACATCTTCAATATCTTTTTTTTCCGATTCTTGTCACATAATAAAGTAATGAAATTATGAGTGTGCAACAAGCTTTTGGTTGGGAATATATACGTCAAGCATCCTTAGGGTGCCACCACATGGGAACATAACTTGGGTACGCGCGTAACTTGCATATTTTAGTGATTCTAGTAATATTCGATTCCGACCTTCCGCCTAGTTATTTTACACACATTGTAGGTGAAGATGTAATCAATTGAGAAATTGGCTCTGAATTGAATAGTTGGTTATTGGTTTTAATTATTGTCGCACCGTTAACTTTGAGGAAGGAGACTCTGTTTCATCGTTGTTTCGTACACGTGATCGTCACGTTCGTTCTCGTGAGAAGTTTTCTTGGTATTGCTTTTTGTTTTTGTCTGAGCTGCGTCGGTACACATCGTCACGCGGTTTGAAGTAAGTCAAATTAGAGACGCGTGCTCGAAGAGCACGTTTGTTTTATTGAAGCACCAGGGTTTGCCACCAAAAGGTACCTCTAGCTGTGGTCCAACATCCGGTCGCAGTGACCGGGGCTATTCACAGTTCGAGTGGCCCTACCTAGGGGTTATTAGGATGTTGAGAATAATACCCGTCTAGAGATCCAACTTCTGAGCGCAGTGCTCAGAGCTTTACTCTTGACGGGCTCCCCAGTGTGAGCAGTATGTTTTGGTGCGACTTTTTTGGCGTGACCGCTTTGGCGACGCCAATTTGGCGCCAGACGTTTTGGCGCGGGGACGTTTTGGCGCCGGGATTTTTTGGCATCGCTGTTTTGGCGCGGTGACGTTGTGGTGCGAGGACGTTTTGGCGCGAGGACCTTTCAGCGCGTAAACGTTTTCGTGCGAGGACGTTTTGACAGGGCACACGCATGCGTGTGTCGTGTGCGAGTGTGTCTGTGTGTATGTACTTGCGCATGTGTTCATGTGGGGGTATGTGGGTTCATGTAGGTGCACGTTATTCGTGTGGGTGCATGTGCGAATGTACAAACGTGTTCGTATGTATGGGTTTATGTGTGTATGCGTAGGTATGCTTGCGTGTTCATGTGTGCGTATGTGCGCTGGCGCTTGCGTGCTTATGTGGCCCACGTACGTGCACGTGTGTACGTGTGCATGTGTGCATGCCTGCAAATGTGTTAATGTGTATAGACATCAGTGTGTCCTGTGCGTGTGTGTATTTTGTGTGTGTTCATATCCATGTTTTATGTGTGCGCGTGCGTGCGTCCTTGCGTATTTACGTGTGTTTAAGTGCACGTGCATTGATGGGAGTGTAGACATCGGGAGGGATGGAGAAATTTCCATCGTGCCAGATTTATATAAATTGTATGTATTAACCATGAAATTTGTTTAACGTATCGATGGGTAAAAATGCTTATTTTAACGGAAGAAATTTTCAGTAGTTTTCTTGACATTTCGAAAATACATAGGTAATATGTGTTTTCCACAGAGACTAGTAGAGAGATCGCCAACGGTCGCCCTGCGGGTGTGAAGCTGGTCAGGGGGGGATTAGTAGTGGAGGGGGTAGTTCGCGTGGACATTGACTCGGGTGGTGTGGCAGATTTTCAGTCAGCTGTGTGCACATTGGCCTCCCGGGTAATGCAGGTTGACTGAGCGTGGTGTGCACATGGTGTCGAGCGAAAACGCAGATATATGGACACGGACCACGGACTGTGAACTGTTTTGGCCGCTTCGAACCGCGATTCACGCGTTTGTTGTAGAAGACAAAAAATGTGAGAGCTGCCCTTTATTTATACACTAGATTATGTCTTGATGACAAAAAACGAGTCTTTATCTCAAAATTCAGTTATAATAAGCATTCATTTAAGTATATATCACAAAAATTGTCGTGCCTGTATTGCGGAAAAATATGCTCATCAATACGTTACTGCGTCAGAGACGACTTTTTCATTCTAGCATGCACGTTTTGGCAATATTGTTGTTTATATCATATCTAACTCGACCAAAGTGACATAAAATTAAATTAACTGGCGGTTTAGCCTCCTGTAGATCAACATAATCCGGTAACCAACATCATATACGTACATAGGTCGTGGCAGTGGTCATCGCGTCCGTGGCTGCTACCCTGTCGGTCTTAGGATCGAAACCACGGTTCGCATTTTTTTTCGGAATTGACATCTACTTTTTTTTTGTATATTTGATTTAGTACGATGTTTTTTTTTTAGTAAATAAATAGTATATACTGTTATTATGACGAATCTTTGCTACAGGAAATATTTTTATTTGATTACTTTGTATTCTTCAAATATTCCTGTCAAATATTTCTCAAGGAGGCATCCCAAAAAATAGGCCTATTTATTTTATATCCTAAGCATAAGGAATCTTTTACTAAATCTTTAACCCCGCAGATGAACGGAGTAAAATATACGACATAAATGGTAATTTCAAGAAAATTACCGTGATTAAATTTTTTAGACCAATAATAATTGGATCCGCTAAGTATAAAGTCTATTTATTAATCTATTTATTTATATTATTTATTGATTGATTTATTTATTTCTCGGCTAAAAATTATATCATATCTAACTCGACCAAAGTGATATAAAATTAAATTAATTGGCGGTTTAGCCTCCTGTAGATCAAGATAATCCGGTAACCAACAGCATATCCGTACACAGGTCGTGGCAGTGGTCGTTGCGTCCGTAGCTGCTACCCTGTCGGTCTTAAGATCGAAACCACGAGGCGCATTTTTTTTCGGAATTGACATATATTTTTTTTTTTTGTATATTTAGTAATACGATGTTTTTTTTCAGTAAATAAATGGTATATACTGTTATTATGACGAATCTTTGCTACAGGAAAAATATTTTATTTGATTACTCTGTATTCTTCAAATATTCCTGTCAAATATTTCTCAAGGAGGCATCCCAAAAAATAGGCCTATTTATTTTATATCCTAAACATAAGGAATCTTTTACCAAATATTTAACCCCGCAGATTTACGGAGTAAAATATACGGCATAAATGGTAATCTCAAGAAAATTACCGTGATTAAATTTTTTGACCAATAATAATTGGATCCGCTAAGTATAAAGTCTATTTATTTATATTATTTATTCATTTATTTATTTATTTCTCGGATAAAAACCCTTTTACGAGCGTAAATATATTTTTTTACAAATTACAATATTTATATGATAACAAAAAAAGTACACATCGAAACGAGCGTCAAATCGTATATCAGAGGCATGCCAGGGAAATAATATGCACTCATCATTCGACAAGTTACTATAGGAGCCTATTATCGAACACGTTTCACCGTGATTTTCCCTGTCGAACTTACACGCACACACACACGCCCGCCCGCCCGCCCGCACGCACGCACGCACGCACGCACGCACGCACGCACGCACGCACGCACGCACGCACGCACGCACGCACGCACGCACGCACGCACGCACGCACGCACGCACGCACGCACCTGCGTTGGCGATCTCTTTACTAGTCTCTGCTTTTCACGATACATGCAGATTAAGTTCGAGTCGAACCAGTCAGCCCTAACCCCTAACCCGTGTGCGCGTTGAACCAGCGGTTATCATATGGTATTAACTGGGAGATTCAGTAGATTCCACTGAACTATAGACTACCTGGAATGAGAACTACCGTGGGTAAAGATAGGGCGAAACCGGGCCGAGGAGATAGTTGAAAAATTGGGATCCCTATCCTTTTCTACCCGTACTATCCTGTCGTAAATTTGGGTATAGTGACTGGCCAAAAAGTGCGCTGGAACTGAAAGAAGGAATCGAGGAACTCTTTCCGAGCCGACTATAGATGTGTCAAACTCTGGTACACGTAACTATATGTCCATAAGAAACGTGTATAAAAGTAAAACAGCAATCTCTTTTTTTCAACTACATATCTCTTTTCAACTGTCGGGCCGATTTTCAATACACGTAGTTCTCATTCCAGGTAGTCTATAGTTCAGTGGTAGATTCTCATGGCCGTACTCTCGTGTTCATCGCGCAAAGTTGAAAGTCACTGATGGCGGCTAGTCGCAACCAATCCAATTCAATAGCTGCTGCGTATGCGCGCTTCGTTCGTCTGGATTTACATGAGTTCCTTTATTACATATATCTACATTAGACTGTTTCAAAATAAATCGATAATTTTTTTTGCTTTACACAATTTTAAACTATACTTGGATATCAAAAAATAATCCTTGCGAAAGGAGGGGCCAGTCCTTTGAAATTTAGAGGTGTCTCATCGGACTTGCCTTTTTTATTTCGTTAATGACTAATTCTTTTACAAACCAAACACCATTCTGACTGACACATTTTTTATTTGGCTGAAACTTTTTTTACGGGTTCAATGTCGAAAAAAAAGATACGTGTTCAAGAAAATTTTTTTTTTTTTTTTCTTATACAGGGGGTTGAAAGTTTGAGATTTTCGTGATTTTTGCCTTGGAGACTTATTTTAAAAAATTCATAACTCCGGTTATTTTTAAGCTAGAGAAAACTTTTTTTTTTTATTTTAAAGATAAAAGAGTGAATTTTAAGAAAAAAATATTTCCAAAAAATTTATAAACAATATCATATTGTTATGAACAATTGAAATGTTTAAATCAGTTTTTAACCATGGCCCTCAAATTTTAACGATTTCTTAATACTGTGACGTGCGGGGCGTTGTCGCACGAATGACGAAGTAAATCCCTTGTGTGAAGCACAAGGGTTTATATTTAATTTTGTTTAGGATAAGCTTTCTGACTGCGTCCCCTACGGGCCCGCTCCTTAGAATCTTTTGGAAGAGGAATTTCCTTGTTGTCAGGTAAAATTGAAGTGAGACTCTTCGATGTGTTAGATTATTTCATGCACCGTTTAATACAACTATCCCAATTATCCCCTTTAAGATACAATGTAATATAACAAGATTAGAGGCTCGAACGAATATGAGATTCGTGACGCAACATACTCATTCATACATACATACGTAGTACTCACTCGTGTGCCGAACAGCTGACAGTTATCGCTGTCGACTCGGATGTACCTCGCTCTCCTTTTACATCGAGATAACTCGCCTACTTGTACCGGCGCAGCCGGGTCGTCGACACACAGGTTGAACACTCTTATTATTCCCAATACATTCTTCCCCCGATTGCCGTGCAACCGTAGGAATCACACACTCTATAAATCTTAAACTACACGACGGATTGTTCGTGGCGGAAGTTAAATATCGATTATTATATTAACGCAAATCGACTGATACACGGCGCGCACAACTCAGGGGTTTCTATACGATTCCGGTCGGCTTACAACGGCGACCTTGCACAGGAATCGGTGAACTACCTTCTGAGGTTTATTGTCGCTAAGTGAAGCGCTAGGCGGAGTTGCTCTAAGATCAAGCTTTACGCCATCGTGTACTCTCAGAGACTACCCTTTTTTTCTCCGCGCTTCCTCCGCTGGAAATCTTGCGACCAACAGGTGAGGAAGCGGGGACAAATACAGTCCAGTCTGCAGTCCTGTCCGTGCGACATTTCGTTCGCACGCTCAGGCCGCCGTCTGAGTCCACGATGTAAGATGAGCCTCATATCATTATCATAGGTGTTTGGTGTCACGCCCCGCGTCGCTGACACACCAACTGGGTATATGGCAACACGGCACGTGACAGCATCCCCCCCTTAGCAATCAACGTCCGCGTTGATTCAATCCTCGCGATGAATTTTTGTCGCAACGAGAAAGGGAGAGGGCTCGGATAATATTTACGGAACCAAACCGAAGAGGGAAAAGAGAGAGGAAAAAAAAAGAATATTATTATTATTATTATTGTTATTTCCCTTTTTTCTTTTTTTTTCTTTCTTCCTCTCCTCCTTCGCTTGTAACACCCCCCCCCCCCCTCAAAGTTGGCGTCCCGTCAACTTATGGTATGGCACAACAGAGAGTGAAAGGGGGGCATCTTTGTTTGTTTCATTGGTTTTACGAGGTATCCCGTTCCCTTACTTTTTGCGACACTTATTTTATAGTGTCCTATGATTAGTATTGTCGTATACACATACATACTCATGTATATGTACCTATATATATGCGTACATATTTCAACTACAAAGAACTGATACAGCACGCGTATAGGATAACACAAAAAAAAAATAAAAGGAATTTCTATCGTCCAAGGTAGCTTGAAATATAAGCATTTCGATTTATCTCGATACCTAGTATTGAGCGTTTCACGTGACTTATTTGTTACCCATATAGTTGAGTCAGCGGAATTGTTCTCTTTCTTCTTCTGTCTTTGTCGTATTTTAATATTTTTGTGGTGGGGTGAAGTGGCTGATTGAACTTCTTGCCGGGCTTCTCTTCATTATTCCTTCATCACCTCTGTGTCAAGTAGGTACTTCCGCCGAAAATATTGAATTCTTTTGCTTTATTTTATTTTATTTTATTTTATCATTCTAGTTCTTCAACAGTCCCAGTTAAACATGTTTCACCCCGCTGGTCCACCTGTTCAACCGATGTCCGAGATGGATCTCCTCATTGTAAGCACCGTTTTTGCTTCCTTACGTTTTTTTTTTTTTGTATCTATTATTTATTATTATCATTATTATTATTATTTTATTTATTTATTTATTTATTTATTTATTTATTTATTTTTATTTATTTATTTTTTTTTTATTTTTTTTTTTTTATAGATACCTTGTGAGCGGAAAGGGTCCGGTCCGGTAAACAATGCCATGTGGATGTTATATGGATGGCGAGCCTCGTTCGTGGCTCATGCCACGGCTATTCATCGGGCTCGCCGTCGGATCCGTGCCGATGTGGATACTCTTTGGCGGGATGACGTTGACTCCCGCGAAGAGGAAGACTGGCAGCCGGAGGCTACTCCGTTTGACTTGTTTTACCTACGTCGGCTCTTCGATGAGAATCGCATTTGAAGACAAATTTATTTCTTTTATTCTGTAAGAAATAAATAAATGTGAAACCAAATTTGATAAAGGTTTTTTCTTGTTTGTTTTATTTTCCTTTCTATTAGTCGTTAAGTTTTCAGGTTTTTGCGTGATTTGTATCAAGGTTCTCTGTTTTCTGAAATGCGATCGCGAGGTTTTCAGTCTGAAGTTTCCTGCGAGTGCTGACATTATTTCCCCCTCTTTTTTTTTTTAATTTTTTTATTTTTTTTTATATATAACGTCCGACGTTTCCCGGTGCCTACTCAAGTGGGTTTTGTGTAGCTCCTGCTACATACTTTTCTTGCTTCTTACGAGTAGGTAGGCTGCGCCTATGCTGCAGCCATCCTTCTCACGCACGTTTACTGTTGTGCTCCGTGGTCTCATTTATGCCTTGATTTCCCTCCCGGTACCGCGCTTCCCCGGGTGCTTATCTTCTTACGACGGTGCTGTTCACTGTGTCACTGTTAATGTCAACGCCTTCGTGTGGGAATATGTGTGCACATGCTTTTATGGTCCCTCTACATGGTCGACTTGGCGTGGTAGTGTTCGAAATTCTATACTGCTCGTTCCTCCTTCTTCATTGATGTTGTCGATTTCGTTTTGGGTATTGCCGTCTTTTGTTTTGCTCCGATCTTGGTCTCTTATTTTTCTTTTGGGTGTCTTTGAGTTTGCTTTGCTTCCCGTGGGTGTGCGTTGGCACGTGTTCCATGATGTTCTGAGGCCCCTGCCTATTATTTTGCGGAACATGTAGATAAGGAATATTGTTACGAGGATTCCTTGACTTCCTGCCAAAGCCCATATTATGTGCTGTTGTTGTTGTTTGTTCCTTTTATGTGTTCCGATTTCTCTTATCCTCTTTTCGATTTCATGTAGCGGTTCTCCATATTCCTCAAATTGCCACTGCTGGTCTGTCTGTTCTCGTTTGTTTTGTTCGTCAGCTGATGTTACGTCTCTGCTCTCATTTTCCATTACGAATGGGGCTATCAATGTCAGGTTTAGCGAGATTGATGGTGCGTATATATATTGTTCCTGGCTGCTGTAACGTCTCACTCCTGTAAGTGTTGTTCTTCGGGTTCTTCCTATGCAATTTACACTTAGATGAAGTACTCCCGCATTTTTGAGTGTTACTGCGTTGTCGGTGCTACCGGGACAAATCACATGTACTGTCTCTGGTGTTTCCAGTGAGTAAAGCCATCCTCCTTGCGAGGGTAGATGCCTCCAGAATGCCGTATGTCGTTCTCGTACACGTATGTCACAACTCCGATAAGCCGCCGTTGTTGGTTTAACGAGCATATTTAATTCACATTGCCCTGAGGTGGAAACTTCGGTTAGTAATGTTTCTGTTTCACATACGAAATTATCCTCGACTCTTCGGCATTTTTCGATATATAATGCGTCTGCGAGGAAATATGATCGTCGATCTTCCGATAAAACGATGTATGGGCGTGCTGGTGTTATGAATGCTGACAGCGTTCTGTTCGTGGGTTGTGGGACGGGCCAGGGGTGTATTCTGTATAGTTGATAATTATCTCGTCCGAGAAGCGGTATATGCATCACGATCATGAGACGGCCCTCGTGATAAGCGAGGTCGGTGTGCACAATTCTCGCAAGAGATTCCCCGCGCAGTGATTCGGTTGATAACGGGAACTCAAATTCTGGTGCCTCCAGCTGGATTTCCCGGGAAATCTCGGACAGCTGGGTCGTTGTTAGTATTGCCGGGTCGTATTGGCCATTCCGGGCCGTTGTTATTATTCGAATGAATTCCTCACATGTTTTTTTATATTGTTCGATTTTTAATTCCGCTTGGTACCCAAACCTTATCACCTCCTCATTATAAATGATTTTTGCAGTTTCTTCGTCTAGGTGTTTCAGACGTCCTCGGAGTTATTTTACTTCCATATGAAAATTGTCGAGCCGTTTTGATTCCTTGATGTGGTCTTCGTGCAGTTCTTGTAGTCTCGAAGTCGTGATGTGCATTTGTTTCCCAATAAGCTTCGTGATGTTTGATTGGTCCGAGAATAGCCGGTCTATTTGAGAATTTATGTATTCTGCGTCTTCTTGATCCATTGTTCCGAATAGTGATTTACTGATAGAGCCAATTATTCTCAGTGGTACGGATCGTTTCATAAATGATCTAGGCTGCTCGTTACTGCTTTGCGGTCTTAGTTCGCTTGTAGTAGCGATTTTCTTCAGCTCTTGCGCCGTTTCCTTAGCTTGTGAGAGCCGATCCTCTATGTAATCTGGTCGCAACAACCCTCGACACCTCCCTTCTGAATATACTTCCTTGCAGTTATCGATGATACTGTACATTTGATTTTTCAGTATAGGAAAAGTGTCCACAAATTTTTGTATTTCCAGGAATATTGTCACTCTCCAATCTGCGTGCTGTAGTTTTAGTGGGGTTACCTTTTCATAGTACAGTCCTGGTCTATCGTTAATCGCGATATCTTGATATAGTTTTTCAGTGTGCGATACCTCGATAGTTGACGTGACAAGGTGTAGGATATTGTACGTCATTAACATACCAACTATGATATTGTGAGTGGCCATGATGAATTCGTAACGGTATCAATTCAACGTTATGATCTCTGCCTCTGCTTGATGCACCTCTCTCTCCTCTGCACTTGCTGGTTCTTGGTAATCTTCCTGGTGTTGGACGTTCCTGATGCGTCGGCTTGGTGGTGGTTCCGGGATGATGTACGGCTTTTCTACTCGGATTCCTTTTATTATAGCCACCGGTCTTACGCTTACTATCGTATCACTGTCATTTACTATGGTCTCTCGTGATTCTTCGTCGGATATTGCTTCAATTTGATGATATAATACTATCGATTTGCCTTTTGGGTTTTCGTTATCTGTACTCGCGAATTTTTTTCGTTGCTGGTATTTTGTTCCTGCTCTGCGTTTCCCCATGGATTATTGTATCCTATCTAGTAATGTCTCTTTATCAAGGACGCTGGTTACAAATGGGTCACTTAACTCTAATCTCTTTTTTTTTTTTTTTTTTTTTTTTACAATTTTCCTTTTAGTTTACTGTCGTGTAATTAGGATTGACGGAATAGGCTCCCCTGTGCAGCTACTCGCACCAAGTACTGGAATGAAATTTCTTTTACTCCATGTGCTCGTGCAACATCCCGCACCAAGGGTTTGATAGTTGGTTCGATATAGGATTGACGGAATAGGCTTCCCTGTGCAGCTACTCGCACCAAGTACTGGAATAAAATTTCTTTTACCCCATGTGCTCGTGCAACATCCTGCACCAAGGGTTCGATAGTAGGGACTCCCGTGCAGCTAGTGCACCAAACACTGAAATAAAATTGCTTTTACCTCATGTGCTCGTGCAACATCCCGCACCAAGAGAATGTTTGTTTGTGAGGGGGCTTTTTTTTTCTCTCTTTTTAACTTGTTTGCAATACGATGATGGGCGGATCGAATAACTTTCGTTCTGCGAAGGGATTAGTATTATTTTAAGAGACTCTATGGGAACCAGCGTCGGTGTCGAGATGATTTACAGACTCCGATCTATCTATCGGTAGTGAATCTAATATTATCTCGTTACTAACGTATCGATTGTTAGATATATATATATATATATTTTTTTTTTAAACTCCCAAATTATTGAAGATATTGCAGGAATGTTTGCTAATTTTTACAATAAGCTCCTAGTATAGTCGGTGACTCCTAATCGTGTCTCTGACTGTCTCGCGCGAGTGACTGATTTGTACTGACTTTAGGATGTTACCCGCGACGGTCGGGATGTCTGGTCTCTGGGTTTTTTTTTTTTTTTTAGTGGTCAGCTTTTCTGCAGGATGCTGCCGCTATGGAAGTGTTCCTATTACAATGTGGGAAATACTTATTCGCCCGATTCACACGAATCACACGATTCGCAGGGATGGTCAGCGTTTTGTATGTCTAGACACAATATTCGACGTTTCCTGTCTCGTCTTTCGACTGTCTCAGAGTTTCAGATTTTTTTCTAATTTCCGTTCTCATGGACTAACTGCTTTATCAGCTACTCCGCTACTTTTACTAGTAGCTTTACAGTTTTGATTCGTATATATACATTGTGACACGGCGTCACAAGACGAGGCTATATAGTCGCCTCGTCGAAGTCCGTCGCCACACAGATCCCCTATGTAAAATAATCTTAAGTAAAATAAAGTAAAATAGCGATAATCATAGCAAGCCACGAAGTATTACCAGCGTCCCTTGTCGTCTCTCTCCCCCCTTCCACTATCACCAACGTTGTCCCATGTCCATAGCCTACGAGTCAGCACAGCTGATCCCTCTCCCATGCCATTGACCCTCGCATACCCTTCCCCTTTCCCTCTGCCACACGTAACCCCTCATCACCGAACAGCTGTCCCAGGATCGAGAACCCAACGTCATCGAAGACCCGGTCGACGAGCTCCAGGAGATCATCATCAGCATCACTGTGGCCACAGGGAAAGAAAAGGGAACAACAATAAGGTGACGGCGGGTGAGGGAATTCAGCACGTGATCAAGCGAACCCTCGATCAAAACGACGGGTTCGGGCGAGATCGTGGCCCTCACCTCAACCGTCACCAGGAACATCGTCTGGCACCCGTGAACTCCCTCGTCACAATTATTCCGTGAGAGGCGAGGAATCGTGGTGCCAGAATTCATCGAGGAAGAAAGGAGAAGTCCCTGTGTGCCACATCGTGGCCAATAATTGCCGAGAGAGGAGTAACGTCGACGGCCGGGTTCAGTCATCAGCCAGAGGACCGGGAGTTGCGTCACGGGTCGCCGAGGGCAGCACATTTCAGACCCTCGATTATCGATCCGCTATCCTGCGCAACGCGCTCGTGACGTCAGCTCCCGATCAACCAATATCGCATCGATTCTAGATCCCCCCTTCACCCAATTTCTCATTACGCATGCCCTTCCCCCAAATTACCCTTTTTTCCGTAATTCCCACGAGCAGAGAGACGACGAAGGAAAATCACTTCGACGAGAGCCCCCGATAAAACCAGTTATATTGTATCGAGTCACTACGAGAATTTTTGCCAAGAATTATATTGTACAAGAGCGAAAGAGCGAGATCCCCGCCATTACGAAAAAGCCGAAGCCTCGAGAATTCAAGCGTGCCGAGCGAGGACGCAATCGAGTCTTCCTGCATACGAGTGAGTTCGTTCCATTATCTAATATTTGGATTGTGCAGATTTTGTATTTCCTGAGCTTCATCAATTTTCTTTTTGTGAGTAATTTTCGCGAAGACACGTGCTCGCCATATTGGCCGCGTGCCTTGTTCCCCGTTGCATTATATAATTCGTGCGTGTGGCGACGTAGCGCGATCCCTTATTCCGAGCGAGCTTTTTTGTTGTTTGCGTATCTTTTTCCGTGATATTTGAGTTCGATTAATATCGTATTTTCCCGATAACCCGACACGGGTAATAATTAAGAGGCCCGCGAGCCGGTAAATTCACCCCTGAGAACCCCCTCGAGTAACGAGATTAGTTTTTTCCGTTTTCTTTTTTTTTCCTCTTTTTTTTTGCGATTACCCTTCCGTTTTTTTGAGTACGAGAAGTGTCGTCCGAGTGACGGCTGGCGCCCAACAAAATACGTTATATTTCCTTTTTTTTTATTGAATAAATGGAAATTTGTCTATCTTTTTTATGTTCTTGTTTCATCTCGTTTTTTTTGAATTTGTTCCCAACGAAGATCAGGTGCGCCTGAATACCGTCCGGCCACGTTAAAAAGGCCGTGACAACATATACCTCTCACATGGCCTACTTACATATGGGTTTTACATAATGGTGCACCTATGTGTGCGTTTTTACATATCCGCAAGTTGCTATATTATCCAAACTGATAATATTGTTTTCTGTCGCCCATACCTTCTTTTTGCACATGTTTTCAGTCATACGAGAGTTTGACATTGTCTGTATGTTTGCGAAATCTATACCCGTTTGAACCTTCCAGTATAATATTGTTTCTATTTGTGATTTCGACTATGGTGTACGGTCCATGCCATTGGTCATCGAATTTTCCATCTCGGACCATTTTCCTTACCCATGCCTCATCTCCTACTTTCCCCTTGAATGCTTGAATTTTCCTGTCATAGTAAAGTTTCGTTCTCTTCTTAGCTTTATTTGCATTTTCTCCAGCAATTTGTCGGATTTCCGACATCCTCCTAATGAGTTCTGCTGTGAATGAATTATACGTTGCAAGTTTGCGCTCGGTAGGGAATTGGCTCGGTAATCGCGGCAATCTGCCATATACGATTTCGTACGGGGTGAAATTTGTTGCCTCGTGCACGCAAGTATTATACGAGAGCTCAGCGTATGGCAGTAATCTGTCCCAGTCGTCGTAACGAGTGGCATAATGTTTTATGTATTCTGTTAGCATGATGTGACTTCGTTCCAGGGCCCCATTAGTCTGAGGGCCTATAACCTGAAGTTGTTAACTGTTTGATTTTAAAAATTTTTGCTATTTCCCTCAACAGTCCACTTGTAAACGCCGCACCTCGATCCGTTAATATTGCGCGCGGTGCCCCAAATTGACTTATGAGTCGACGCGCCATCGCTTCGGCGATCGTGGTTGCTTTTAAATCTGGGATGGCTTCGGAGATGCAATATTTTGATAAGTTATCTTGGATTGTTAAAATGTGTTTGTTTCCATGGGGTGTCGTTGGTAAGGGCCCTACGGTGTCGAGGGAAACTTTGTCGAACACGTCCGCGGGCGTGTCTGTGATGATCATGGGCTCGCGAGTTTTTACTCGAGCAAGTTTCTTTTCCTGGCAACTCTTACAACTTCGTACGAAATTTTGTACTTCGTTTCGAAGTGATGGCCAGTAGAATCTTTCCCGAATTTTTCGATACGTCTTGGTGACCCCTCTGTGCCCCCCTGCCAGGCTGCTGTGGAATTCGTTGATAATTTCGGGACGTTCCCCCTCTCTGGGGACTTGAATTTTTCCGTAACATATTGTTACGGCAGTCCCGGTATCCGAAAATAATTCATGAATGTTTTTAATCAATTCACGGGCTGGCATTATATCCGTATAATCCCCTGATCGAGAGATTCGGAATGTTTCTACTTTATCATTTCTGAGAATTTCTTTTAGGTTTGCCAGGCCGTTTATGATATTTTCCACCTTGGTGTTCTCAAAATAGCGAGTCTTTATTATAATACTGTAAATTTTTCTACTTCCACTCGGAGTTACCGCGATTTGGTCAATTTTCAAATGTTTTTGTTTTATTTCATTCGGGTCAATTTTTCCCAAATCTGCTAAGATTTTCCCTATCGGCATTACGATTTCACCGTCGGCGGACATGAAATGTACGTAATTGTCGGGCTTATATGTTAGACATTCGCGGGATCCATTTATCCGATTCGGCGGTTGTAGTTTCCCATTTCTCTGCGGGAATTGTGCCGGAAAGATTTCGTTATTCTTGGTTTTATCGGGTTGGTCGTCAGAGTCGGACAATGAATCCACCGCACATAGGAAATTGTCGCTTTCGTCGGTACTGTCGTCCGATGATGAATCGTCCTGTATCTGTGGTTTAGATGCGTAACGTGAGCCCGCACGGTGCGGGAACGGGGTGGAGCGCGCAGCCGGTAGTGTATCGTTTCTCGGGAGCGAGAATCGGACGCTACGACGTTGCTCGATGCAACTTTGTCCCGCCGTTGGGTTAATGGTTGATCTTTTTCCAATTTGCTCTTGATTTGTTTCGGAAGGGATTTCTGATTCCGGTACTTCCGTGTCCTTTATTTTCGGTGGGCTCTTCTTTATTCCGATTCCGTTTATGCGTCCTAAGAGTTCTTGTTCAGTCTCAGCTGTTATGGATTGGGACATTCTTTCGATGCGACGAGAGAGCTCAGCATCACCCGAAGCATCGTCGTACGGGTCTAATTCCTGGAGTAACTGTCGAGTCCCTTCGTCGACAGATTCCCCGTCCGAAAATACCTGTGGTAAATTTTCCGGGGTCTCGTCTCCTTCTTGCGGCAATTCCTTTGAATTAAATCGTTCCTCTAAAAGACGTAGGGATTCATCGAATTTCATTACCGATTCATGGATCTCCGCCTGTACTTTGCTCTTTATTTCATCGATTTCTTTCGGTCCTTGGGGAGTCTCCTTGGGATCCAATAGCGTTTGCGCGTCAACTTCGCCGGTCACCGGGTCTTCGAATACGCTTTCCTTCGAATCTTCGTTGTCTGCGCTCAATTCAATTGCTATTGTTCATGGTGTTTCCCTGTGTTATCGGTCTTTTAGACGGGAGCAACGGAGCTGGCAGTGCACTGCGATGTAATCTTTGGATGGGAGGTTCGGATGCTTCAGTACTCGACTCATCGGTTTCGGATATAGGGACTACTGCGGGAACACTCCGAAGACGGGAGCGAGTACGAGACGCGATGACACTTTCGTCTAATTCTGACGTTGCCGTTCTTTGCAGTATTTTCCGCGGAGGTCCTAGTTTCGATCTCGGTGGCTCCTTCCCTTGTCCCCTTATGGGTAGTACCTTGTGCCCTCCGATTCCAGTTTTACGGGAATCGTCAGAATCGTCGCTGGAGCTGGAATCTTCGGAAGCCACGGGGTTACGAGAGAGTGCGTCCGCGTTCATATTTAGTTTCCCCGGTTTATATTCGAAATCATAGTCGTAACGACGCATTCGTAATTTCCATCGCGTCAAGCATTTACCCGGATCAGTCATGGCCCCTATCCATTTCAATGGCTCGTGATCGCTTACGAGCTTGAATTTTTTTCCGTATAAGTACGTACTAAAATGATCAATCGAATCCATAACCGCGAGACATTCTTTATCTGTTGCAGAGTAATTTTTCTCTGCTTTGGATAGTACCCGGGAGTAGTATGCCACTGGCAGGTCGAGCCCATCGTGATCTTGCGATAATACGGCCCCGATCGCGATGTCTGACGCATCAGTGGTCAGGATGAATTGCTTCGTGAGATCCGGGTACTGCAATATCGGTTCGTTGCATAGGGCCTTCCGGAGCCCCCTAAAACTCTTTTTCTGCTCATGCCCCCAGTTGAATTTTAAATCCTTTTTTAGGAGGTCGGAGAGGGGTTTCGCGCGAGCTGAAAAGTTAGCTATGAACCGGCGATAGTAGCCCGCCAGTCCGAGAAATTGAGTAAGGCGATTTTGAGGGTTTTATTATGCCGTCCCGAAGTTTAGCAGCTATTTGTTGTTCGATTTCGGTTTTATGGACCACTCGAAATCGATATTGTCTTGTATTTATGGGCAAATCATCGAGCGTCGGAATGCGATGATGCACGCGATCGGTGGATTTTAATTTATCCCCCGGTAATTTGTATCGTTCGGGGAATTCTTCGATAAGCGAGCAAACATGATTTCGTTCCTCCTCATTCAGGTGATCTAACCAGAGTGCCTTAAGGATCTTCTCTACTCGATCAGCGGGAAGGCATGATTCTTCCTCTGTAGTGTCCGTATCTTCCAACTCGGACTCGCTATTCGCGTGGCAATAGGAGAACGGCTGCAACTCTTGGGGCCTAACTTCGATATCGATATCCTCATCCCTCGTGTTGATCGCGAATATTTGACAAATCCCGTCTGTATGTGATACTAGCGCTTCACCCGCGTATAATCCCTCTGCGGTCTTAATGCGGGGTAGATATCCCTCTTTTAATTCCGGGTTACTAATCGTGACCGGGATTCGCTGCCGGGTGCGTGCGCGTATACGAAAAATTCCCTTTTCCTTGTTCAACCTAGCCAAGAGTAGATTATCTGGGTGGTGTGGATTGGTATCGAGGAAGGGTTTTGGTCTGATCTGGTCGCTTTGGGTTACCATGGCATTGGAGTTGAACGAGATCTCCGCTTTCTCTTCGCGGAAATATGGCTTTCCCAGCAAAGCGTCGCTCTCAATCGGGATATCGGTCATAACGTTAAATTTGGTGGGTTTGTCCGTAAGATGCACCAGTACGGTCCCGAGAGTGGGCATAGCCTTATCCGCGATCCCCGAAACGTGAATAATTTCGTTTGTATTGACTCGTACGTCTTCGTCGAGGGCCCGGAGTTTGATTATGCTCGCTTCGGAGCCCGTATCAAGGAAAAATCTACCCGTTTTGTTTCGGAGCTCGGCCGCGGACATTTCTACCACCGGGGACTCTACTTTTGTCGCTGTCCAGAAGACCGATTGGATTTCTCGAGAAATCTCACCGGTTGATTTTCTGCTACTCGTGTCGGACTCATCGGAGGCGTCCCTACAGCTCGGCTCGTCGATGCCTTGGCTCGACGAGCCTCTGACCAGTTTAAAGTCGGCCGACGTGAGGGTACCGGCGAATCCCCTTGCTTTCCCTGCGGGCAGCATGCGCATCCCTTATATCTGTACCAGCAATGCTCATAGTTACACCCTGCCTGGGAAGTATTCTCGATTGCCAACGGTTGCTTCAGGATACCTGTGGGGTTCCGTGATTCCGAATAAGTCGGCGATCGCGATGAATATTTCGTGCGTTCCGGCGGGTACGCGGGGGATGGCGATCGGGATCCGATTTCCCCGTAGCGCGGGCGAGCTTCACCGTCTCTATAAGGGGAACGCGATTCCCCTTCACGATAATTCCTATACCGATAGTCCTCCCGGTTTCTTGGGCGACTGTCGCGCCCCTGATAACGCGAGTCTCCGTCAAAAAATGGGCTCCGCGATTCTCTTCGATCGACGAAAGAGCGGGACCTATCTTCCCCCCAACGGTAACGATTGGGTGACCACCCTTGTCTAAAGTACAGGACCTTATCGGGGTCTGGTTTGATTCTTTTCCTGCGCGCTTCCCTTATCGCGTATGCTTCTGCGAGTTCGAATGCCCCCTTTAGCGTGGTAGGTTCGCGCAAATCTACCGCTTCCCCCATGCGCGTGGGCAGCCCATCTACGAACGCAGTGAGTGCCTTTTCATGCAACGGGTCTTGTGCAGCCTCCGGGGGGTTGCGACCGTATTTTGCTTTGTACGCGGAATGCGCCCCATCTAGTAAGATACGGATTCTATCGTAAAACTCACCTACCGACTCGTCCTGTTTTAGACGTATATTCGCGATGGCTTCGCTGTAGTAGTCATAAGTTTTGCCCTTCGCGAGACGTTTCTTTAGGTGTTTAATGAACCCTTCTACCGTATTGACCGTTTCCCCATAGAAAATATCTCGAATTTTTCCCTCCAGTTTTGCAATACATCTTTCGACGTATTCTGGCTCGGCCTCGCGGGTAATGAATAAGGCCCCGTTTTTAACGTCTAATATGTAATTTCTCAAGGACAGGTTCTTACCGTCGAATCTAGGGATTTGCATGAGTCTATTTTGCAACGACATATTCCCGAGCGCTGTCGTAAAGCTCTCGACTAGCCGCTCCGAGACATCGGCCGCAGCCGCCGCATTTGTTTCGTTAGGCATGATGGAAAATTCGACGCCGAGGAGGCAGGAAAGTTTGACCAAGCGAATTGATTGATTGATTGAATTGTTATAAAGAAAAATGATCTAAAATCTGACAGAAGGCTTTTGTGTGCGTATACAAACCTTTGGATTATTAATCAATCTAAAAAAAAAAATTTCTCTTCCGTAATTCCCCAGGATTCGTCAGAAAAAGTATCCCACTTCTGACACCAATTTACTTGTGACGTGCGGGACGTTGTCGCACGAATGACGAAGTAAATCCCTTGTGTGAAGCACAAGGGTTTATATTTAATTTTGTTTAGGATAAGCTTTCTGACTGCGTCCCCTACGGGCCCGCTCCTTAGAATCTTTTGGAAGAGGAATTTCCTTGTTGTCAGGTAAAATTAAAGTGAGACTCTTCGATGTGTTAGATTATTTCATGCACCGTTTAATACAACTATCCCAATTATCCCCTTTAAGATACAATGTAATATAACAAGATTAGAGGCTCGAACGAATATGAGATTCGTGACGCAACATACTCATTCATACATACATACGTAGTACTCACTCGTGTGCCGAACAGCTGACAGTTATCGCTGTCGACTCGGATGTACCTCGCTCTCCTTTTACATCGAGATAACTCGCCTACTTGTACCGGCGCAGCCGGGTCGTCGACACACAGGTTGAACACTCTTATTATTCCCAATACATTCTTCCCCCGATTGCCGTGCAACCGTAGGAATCACACACTCTATAAATCTTAAACTACACGACGGATTGTTCGTGGCGGAAGTTAAATATCGATTATTATATTAACGCAAATCGACTGATACACGGCGCGCACAACTCAGGGGTTTCTATACGATTCCGGTCGGCTTACAACGGCGACCTTGCACAGGAATCGGTGAACTACCTTCTGAGGTTTATTGTCGCTAAGTGAAGCGCTAGGCGGAGTTGCTCTAAGATCAAGCTTTACGCCATCGTGTACTCTCAGAGACTACCCTTTTTTTCTCCGCGCTTCCTCCGCTGGAAATCTCGCGACCAACAGGTGAGGAAGCGGGGACAAATACAGTCCAGTCTGCAGTCCTGTCCGTGCGACATTTCGTTCGCACGCTCAGGCCGCCGTCTGAGTCCACGATGTAAGATGAGCCTCATATCATTATCATAGGTGTTTGGTGTCACGCCCCGCGCCGCTGACACACCAACTGGGTATATGGCAACACGGCACGTGACAATACGACCATCGTATTCTACGTCAAATTTTCTACACTGTTAAAAATGTTATAAAATTTAAAATACTCTTACTGTACCATAGTGATTGAAATTTACAAACATGGTATATGAAACGTAAATTCATACCATCGTATCACTAAATTAATACAGTGATATTAATTTTAATATACGATGGGGAATTTAATATACACAAGTTTGAATACTGAAAACCCGTATACTAATTTTTCGAATACGTTATGTAATGCTACGACTTTTGTTATAATAATTGAAATTCTTGTATATGAACTCATTTATCAGTAACGATGTATTACAATAACAAGACAACTTTGAATTTTAATTGCAACCGAATGAAAAATACAATGTACGTAAAAATGAATTTTACGATACGTACAATACAACTGCAATAATTGTATTTTAAAATTGTAAAGCAAAACTGAAATCGAAATTTCATATAAAATAAATTCTAAATTACGAAATCTAATATGGTCGATCCACTATGGTGGATCGAAAATTTTGAAAATGCCATGTTATCAAATTTTGATCGAACTTTCTATTCAATTGTTTTGAGGTCACTAAACACAGATTTGAGATAAGGATTACCTGCATGCGCATGCCTGTGTGTGTGCATTCATGTTCATGTATGTGCGTAAGTGTGCTGTGTGTGTGTGTGTGTGTGTGCATGCGCGCACACCGGTGCGTACGTGCATGCGTAAAATCTCGGTGCGTACGTGCATGCGTGAAATCTGATAAGTTATGTCATTCTGAGAATTCTCGAGCCACCCCTATGGATCCGTTATGATGCATTTTTTAATTTTGACCTCAAATTTGTGTTTACCAACAAAAAAAAACTCCTGAATAGATAGAGTGAACCTGACAAGTTATGGCATTTATAGAATTTTCGATCCACCATATTGGATTCGTCACGTTTAATTTTGTTATTGCTTCCAAAACTAACATGATTATACTAAATAAAGGGTTGAACACGCTACGACCAACATTCCTTGAGTAGCTCCCAACATACAACTGATCAAGTGTTCTCTGGCGTGTCAAATACATGATATGAATTACCAAAGTTCATGAACATTCGATAGCGTAGTGGGTAGCGTGTTAGGTAGATAGGTAGGATAGGTAGGTAGGTCGCAAGTTCGAGTCCCGGTCGCGGAGAAAAAAATTTTTGTCGAGAATCCGTGCATGATTTTTTTTTTCCAGTGTAACCCTCCATGACCTCTAGCAACCACAAAATATGCGATTATAACTATTTTTCAAGTGATATATTACGTATTCGTTTAAATTTTGATACAAAAAATATTAGCAAACATTTATTGATTTTCATGAACGTTGAACTGAAAATTCAATCAAGACTGCGTACCTGTCAAATGCACAAGTGTACTGATATTCCATGCAGTTATATTATTTTTTATATACATGGTAGTACATTTAATATACATCCCTATATGGATATCAGTAAACGTGTCTTGATTTTACTAAAGTTTAAGTTGAAAATTCCTACAAAGGTTATAACTTTTCAATCTATCTGTGTAGAAATATCACTGCTCGATACCTTCACTTTTACAATACGAGTATTGTAATATTAAGTACCGTATTTCAAATTTCATAAGCAGTATCCGCATAAAAACTTCCTATACTTGTGTATTAATTTTCATACAGAAACTTTTTAAAAACGTATTCTTTTTTAACGGAGAAATTATGTTAACTGGTAGAGATAAATTAATTTATCTAGCGCAGCACGTCGTATCGGCGCGCGGGTATCTCTCCACGCCTGTTTTTCTAACCCTACATCGTTTTTCTATAACATTAATGATTATTCAACTATTAGCCTATTTTGTCAATCGAGTACAAATTATTATTAGGAAACAGGACTTTATGATTAATTAAACAAAATAAAAACATGTTAGCCAATGAAAAATTATTAATTACGATTTTAATAAAAAAAGTTTTGAAAACGTTATTTATCAGTAGTTAATAATCGCCCACTTAATTATAGTATAAATGTTTATTTCCCTTGCGGGGTACATTGCGGACTCCCGCTCCGCTCACACGTTTTTCCTTATCCTACACTTAACCTATCTTATCCTACCCTACACTTCGAGAGAGAGCAAGACAGACCATTATCCTTTCTTAATTTATCCATTCCTTAATTCTTTCCTCATTCCTTAATTCCTTTCTCATTCATTCACCTCATTCGCTCCGTGACTTCCGTTTCCGCTGCACCAATCTACTCTCTCCCATATCCTCCCCACCCCCACTACATCCCTTCCCACCCTTTCAAGTCTACTCATGTCTCTATCAGTATCATCACATCCCAGCTCCTCAGTCCTGCCCAAAACTCTTCATCCTTGTTTTTCACCCCCGCCACGTTCCAGCACCCCACTTTTATCGTGCCCCCTCTCCGCCCCCAACCCTTCCCCCATCGTTGCCGTTATTTCCTTCCGCTCCTCTTCCATCTGCCTCTATCCCCCCGTCATCTCGTCCCACCTCCTCCATTCGTTGTCTACCCACATCTTCATATATCCTACTCGCACGGTCTTCCCCTTCCTCCTTTCCATCTCTGCCGCCCTCTCTATCTTCCACTTCACCTCTCTCTCCATCCTCGTCAAGTCGTCCTTTATCCAAACTTTCTCCCCTCTCAACCACCCTTTTGACTTCACCTGTATCTTCTGTTCCCTCCCCTCCATCTCCACCAACACCATACTCCTGCCCTCTTCGTTTACCCCTCCAATTGCCGTCATATCTTTTATCCTTCCTATCACTTCCATCTTACTCCATATCCTTTTTATCTCTTTATCCCATTTCGCCCCCTCTTTTCTCATAACCCCTCTCACTAGTACTGTTACGTCCTGACCCTCGATTTTTCTCATCTCGGCCAAGAAAAACGCGTCTTTCCCTTTAACACGTTATTCGAGATAAAATCAGCATTGGCCAGGTTATTGCCCTGTTTTGAGCCTAACCTTGCGGAAAATTGCTCAGGATGGGCGGAGAGTGCATAATTTGGTAACAATGGCAAATTAAAATAAAATCTCACGAACAAAACTCTTTAATTTTCGCGAGATACATCGGAAAAGACAAATATGTTGTAATTCGGCAAAATCGGACAAATAAACTCGTAATATAAAGGGACAAAAATAGTATGATCACATTAAATGAATTCTGAATAAAACGGGAACTAAACTGTCACTGACGCGGGAGAAAATAAACTACAGGGCCATCCTCTAAATAAGCCTCTTGGGGTTTATCCGCGCAAACTGCAAGGACAAACGAAATTATCGCGAGTATTAAAATGACCGCTACTACAACGATAACTATTTTTAGCTGAAAAAGGTCCATGGTCATTAGACAGGACAACTCACGCAAAGAAACAACACAGAATTTACTCAACCACAACTCGATTGAATTTAATCACCCAAAGAAATTCGAAATTACTTGAAAATGAATTTAACCCCGAATAAAACGTAGAAATTATATCAGAAATAGAGATTGAATTATAAACACATAAAACACTATCGATTTATCATTTCCCGGAATAAAACGTGAAGTCCGCAGATGAATTTAACTTGCACATATTTCACTGAATTGACAAACATGAGCACTTCCTAGGAGAAAAAAATTCACACGAAAAATATTCCTACAATCGATTGAAACACGAACAGGTTTTTCGGAATGATTTACTTGGAACATTGAAATAATCCGATTGCACAAACAAAAATAAAAATAATTTTAAAGGACGTGAAATAAATCGGACAAAGAATTGCATTTAAACATGAGGAAGATAAAATTGGCAAAATAATTGTGGTCAGACACTTTTCACAAAACTGAAGTTAAATTGACATAACCTTTTCGCAAAACTGAATTTAACACCAAAAATTTAAATTTCGATAAAACTGAATTTCACACCAAAAATCTGAATCTAAAACGACAAAAATAACGCGAAACGGGAAAACAATGACGAAAATATTTCATGGAGCTTCAACGGGGAGTAACTCGGTAGTTTCGGTTACGGGCCTCGAGCCGTCATGGGGTGTCGACCGGTGTCGGAGACACCGCGAAACACGAACGAAGATATACTGACCCATGCGAGAAAACATTTTGAGATACTTACTACTTCGATGATTATGGAAACAGAGCAAGGTGTAAGGCCGGCAAAAATTGAAAGATGTCGACGATGGAAACGATGCAGAATGGAATGATGGCGCAGTGAAAGTAAATGCTCAGCCAAGATTGATATATAACGGTGAAATCGTTTTATTCCGCGTAAGAAAAATGTTGGTTCACACAAGAAATGTTTTTTTTTCCACAAAAGGAAAATGTTCGTTCACAAAAAAAAGAAAATAATCGTTCACCAAAAGTAAAATGTTCGTTCACACAAATAAAATGTTCGTTACCGGAAATAAAATGTTCGTTACCGAAATCCACGGAGACAGTTTGAATAAAATAAAGTAAAACGAAGAAATTGGAGATACTGTGGCCAAACGATGAAAAGAATGTAAAAGAAAAATGAATTCACACGACGGGCAGCGATTCTGCTTAAAAATTTCTCCGGATTTTCTGAACGTTCCACGGGCTCATTGGCCGGTCTTATATATGGTCTTCTAGGATGGCTTAGTTTCGGCGGTGGGGAGGTACGCCCTTAGACGCCTTAGATGCTCCAGGCTCCTCCGCCGCCTCCACCTCGCATCCCCGATGATCCCCTGGAATCTATATGATCGAAAATTTATACTTATGATTAACATGAATTTATCCTTATAATATAATATTCTCTCCTGCATTCCTTTATAATAATTATTCCATTATTACCTAATAATCAGAAAACGAATTTCTCGTACATACACCGTCTTTTCATTAAGACGCTCATTCTGTCTCTCTCATACTAACATATTTCGTATCTACTTTCTCACTCACTCCATGCCTTGTTTTCGAAGTTCCTCACAGCGGAGGAGCCAACCCCTCCTCTTCATTCTGGTCACTCTCTCCTTCTCATCCCTCCATACTTGCGTTTAACTTATCCTATCGGTCACGAGCTGACCGGTCATAGGCTCTCGATGACACCCACACATATACAAGTACATGCCTACGCATTTCCATTCGTCTTTTCTCATTCGTTCTCTCTTTCTTTCTATGACAATCTTTCTCTGTTTCCCTGTATCTTTCTCGCTCTGCATCTGAAATTCGATCTTTCCTCTCATTCCATTCATTTCTATTTATTTTTTGATTATTCACCATTCGGAGGTTCTGATGCAATGGTGTATGACATGCAATTTCTTTCGGATTATAATTAATTCATTCCGAATTTTCCAATAATTACACAAAATAAAATCATTTTGCCATATCTCAATTACTCAAAATTCTCATACTTATTAACCAGTTATTCAGATTCTACGTTTGTTACAACAATTGAAAATTCTATCTATATGCTTCGGATCCTATGCAATTTTATAATTCCGGCTCATCATTTCTCTTACTTGTCATTACAGGAAGAATATACTTTATAATTACGCAATTATCGTTCAAACATTTGTTCATCAATCTCTCAATTATTATAGGAAAAGGACTCGTTCACAATTTTCATTTCCACATAAACCTTTACCCATGCATTACGAAATCTCCTGAAATCTTTGAATTTGGTCGTTGTTAATTAAGAAGGAAAACGTTAATTAAATAATGCGCTTGTTACGCTTTTGGGGTCTTTGTTGGATTCGATGCCGAATTTTGGTGTCGCCCCTCTTTCGTAGGCGAGAGCTAGGATTCGTATGTCGATGGGACATACGCCTTCTGAATCCCAGGACTTGGGACAAAGCGCTGCTTGCTCTCTTTCTTTGGCTATAGACTCGGGGTTCTCCTCGTGCAGCATAAACATTCAGTGCTCATTAAATTGGAGTCCAATAACAGTCCAAGCATAAACAGATATTCTCAAAAGTTCGTTTAATTATTGGTCGTCGATGATTGGGTGCTTCGTCGAAATCTTTCTTCCATCGAGTCTCCTTGACTGGACCACTGCGTTAATTTATCGATCACGTGCAGAGCTGATGTAGACCGCCCATGAGAATTATCTGATGACTTTTTCCAGACGCCGTTCCTAAAAAGTCGTAACAAGAGAAGAATTCTCTTCTCTTCGACCAATTTCGATTCATGGAAATCCCGACCTGGTTTAAAATAAAATTGAACATTTAAATGCAATAATCTATAATTTAACGCCACCTTTACCATCACCGATGACCTGACACAGGTACCCATGCTCATTCGTGATTTTACATTTTTACATCCGTTCACTCACGTACTTTCGGGAATTCAGTTCATAAAGTCTTCATTCGAGGATAAGGAAAAAGAGGATCACCGGTCACTTAGCTTTAGATGAGCCATACACGCTCTGTCTCTCTGTCTCTCCTGCTTTCCTTCTCACACACACCCAAAGAGACCGCCTGTGGTTCTCTCAAAGGCAAAGACTTTGCACTCAGCCTGTATTAGTGTCCCATGCACATTGATTTTCATTGTGCACAAAAGCCAACCACTTCTGAGTGATCTGATGCCATGGCCAAAGATTTTTTCAGCATCAACGGATGTTTTTCTTCACGCCCGACGATGGACATTTTGTTATGAGAAGTGACGATATTGGCTCCGCCATGGCGTCACCTCTCAATAATTTATGATCACTCGAGACCATTTCTTGTGCTGACGGCTAAATTCGATGCTTCCTGGTGGTTAAGAGAGAAGAAAAAGTTTCCTCTCGGGTGACCGGGTCCCTTTCCTCGTATTAAATTTTCTTGAGAAATACAAGATATAAGTAATCTTAAATCAATGCAAAAGTCCCGAAAGTCGCGGGACGTAACACTACATTCCTGGCTCTTTTCTCTCTCTCCGCCCTGTCCAATCTTATCTCCAACTCTCTCACCTTCCTTGCTCCCTCCTCTTCATTTCTACTCCCCCCTTTCGTCCTTTTCCCCTGTTCCATCAACCCTCCACCCCCCTCCCCCTCTTCTAGGCTTTCCACTTTCTTTTCTAGCTTATCAATCCGGCTTTTCAACTCCGTCCTTTCTCCCTCCCATCTCTTTATCAGCTCTTTCCTTTCCATTCTCGCCTCCCTCGCTACCACCTCTATTCTCTCCGCCCAACGATTTGCCATGCCCTCTACTCTCTTCTCCCACCCCTTCGCCATTTCCTCGAACCTTTTCTCCCCCCTCTCTCCTTCGCGCCTCATCACCTCACCCATACTGTCCGTTACTTTTTTCAGCCATCTTTCCTCCTCTGCTTTTTTCTCCGGCGACCTTCCTACTATTTTGCTCCTCTTCTCCGCATTCTTCGATCTTCCCCTACTCTTCTCTTCCTCTACACCGACCCTTCTCCTCTCGTCGCCCATCCTCACTACTTGTCTACTCTTTACCTTCCGCTGCTTCCTCCACACACTTCACTTCGTTCCCTACCGATACCTTTCCTCCTTACCGACCGCTTCCGATTCTCTCTCTTCCCACTTTTCCCGCTTTTCCGCCGCTGCTCCACTGCCACCCGTTCCTGCTTTTCCCCCACACCCCTTGCCTCGACACCACTCTAACCTCAAAATCAACCCACTCGACTTTTACCCCTGTCGAACTCTCTTTTCTCTCCCCCCGCACCATCCCTTATCACTCACCCCTGACTATCCCGTCCTACCCTCCTTATCCCACAGCACTTTTCACCCCTTCGTTTCCCGCTCTCCTCACTATCGCACACTTTCTGCCCACCTGTCCCACACTCACTCTACACCTTTGTCACCGGAAACGGAAGTCATCTCCCACTTAATTGTATGTGTACATTTTAAAGATAAAAAAGTGAATTTTGAGAAAAAAATATTTTCAAAAAAATGTATAAAAAATTTCATATTGTTATAAGTAATTGAAATGTTTGAATCAATTTTAAACCATGGCCCTCAAATTTTAACGATTACTTAACACAACCATTGTATTCTACGTCAAATTTTCCATAAAAAACGTATTTTTTTTAAATGGAGAAATTATGTTTACTGGTAGAGATAAGTTAATTTATCTAGCGCGGCACGTCGTATCGGCGCGCGGGTACCTTTGCATGCCTGTTTTTCTAACCCCACATCGTTTTTCTCAATAACATTAATGATTATTCAACTTTTAGTCTATTTTATCAATCGAGTATAAATTATTATTGGCAACCAGGACTTTATGATTAATTGAACAAAATAATAACATGTAAGCAAATGAAAAAAACAATTAATTACGATTTTTATAAAATTGATGCTATCATCGACGACACGGGTTGCGACGGTACCGAGGACAGTCGGAATGCCACTGCCCGTGCTCATGTCACGTTCGTAATCCTTGATTTCAACCCCTAGGTACATGAAAATGTTCCTTGTAATCTGGTTTAAAGAAGTGAGCACTTAAGTTAAGCTCGAGCTCTGTAATTTGGCTTCACTAACCACTGTTGTTTCACACGGTCCCAAGTGCAGCCATTGCCATTTTCAAAGCGGTCATGTCGTTGCTCATTACTAAAGGCGGCCGACAATTGGCAGTTCGCTTCTCTGCTTCATCGGTTGACGGATACTCATTACCCGTAAGAAAATCAGAGAATCGTTCAGGCTGCTTCTCCTGCCTTCGCGGTCTCTGACGTTGTTCCGGCTGCATAACATTCCGATAACCGGGTAATCATCAATTTTTGTAACTCTAAATGGCGTCAGCGGACTTTTTACATTTACTTCTTATCAGGAACTACACCTGTGTAAATATGCACCACTTCTCACCTATGCCGAGTGCTCGGCTGCTGCGATTTTATCGTATTTCGAATTTAATGATCTAAAAAATTAAGAAAAAAAAGTTGCTCCTTCGAAAAATGGAGATATTTCGAAAGTCCTTATCAGGCACTAACCCTGTGTATTCTAATCACCACTTTTTACCTATGTCGAGTGATAGAGTGCTGCTGTTGTCGCCCCAACAACTTCAGATTGGTTAAGGACGTTCACGGGTGAAAATCGGAGACAAAAGTTCTGCACACGCTCGGCTTGGCTCAACTGCGCTGTGTAGAGCGCGCCGCTCCCCTCTAGTCCAAAACTCTTAGCACGGACTCTACGCACCAATACAAATAAGGCTGTGGTGCACCGTATACATATACACTAACACAAGTATCCCTAGAGCGACGTGGAGAGCTGGCAACGCTGCTTGCCCGCCCCATGTTTCAGCCCAGTAGAGAGACGTTATCACGGCGAGTAACAACGCATACCCTTGCGTACCGTCGGGTAGCAGCGTTGCCGCTACGCAACAGTGTCATCCCTTCCATCGTATTGCACGCTCGAAAATACTGTCGAATTTATAGCTTTGAATCGCCATTACGCAAGAACGACACCGCTGAGTATCTCTATTTTTTGACATTTTGTTCCTCATATCATCGCCTATCATAATGCAGTTTTTTATCAAAATCTATAGAAAATTCTAACTGCTACGGATTAAAATGTCTCTCTAGCTCATGCCTCGGCTATGCTTTACGTGTATAAACTCGTAATTTCACCAACAAATATCTCCATTTTGGTACCGGCAAGGTCCTTGAAATTATGAGAGTTCATTAAGGATGTTCTAAATAACGCACGGTTAAAATTTAAAAAAAATCTATAGAAAATCGGTTTACTTGTGAACGTCCTTAAATTCGCTTTAATTTTTTTAAAAATAAAGTTTCTTTAAAATTTCTATTTTTATTGGTTATTAAATTTTTTATCAAAATTTATTGCATAAAAATCGTTTTTTATGCAATAATTTAATCAATAATCATTTTATCATGTTATGCGATAACAAATTTTATTATTTTATGCAATAATTTAATCGAATTGAAATCTCACTGTAAATGGCCCCCGACAACTTCAGACTTGTTAAATACATTTAAATTTTTTTTTAAATAAAATTTCTTCAAAATTTCTATTGTAATTGTGTAACGGCCCCGTCCCATAGCCTAAAAAACTCTTTTCCTTTCCCACGCAAACTCATCAACTTCACTCTCGCCATCAGTCCACTCTCACGCTCAAATCCCATATATCAGCTAAGCCCAATACTTCTTTCCGGTCAGTCATAATCGTCAGCACCTTAGCTTCAGTTTGCCCTTGGTCCCACGGGCCTTGTCCCTCCGTCTTAGCGACATCCTCTCCACTCTCACTGAGTCCTCTCCTTCCTCCAGCTCATTAGCACATTAGTTCTTCATCAACCGTCAATCAATCCAGACGTGCACTCTCAAACATTCTAATTTACCAATAAACCATCAAGCTAAAGTATCTCGAGTTCAACTTCATTTCTATCTCTCTTAACCCGTTCGATCATCACAAATTGGTGTCAGAAGTCCGATCCATCAACGCGCACAACCCAAAATTTTTTTATTATTATTATCACCGAAAATCCAACGAAAATAATCGGAAGTGAACATACGGAACGTGGAAGTGAAAAAAAAAAGAAAATATAACCGGAAACATCGAACGACAACTGAGGCATACGACACGGTACATCCAACGATATTCGAAAAAAATACAAAAGGAAATAACTGAATGGAAGGAAGGAAGGAAGAAAAAGGAAATATCGGCCACGTAAAACCTCTAAAATCTAATGAAAATCAAAATTCTTCTAATAGCGGCAATGTAAGTAACGTTAAATATTTCAAAATCCATTATAATATAAAATTCCCACGAATACGTGAAAAGAATTTTTTTTGGGGCCTAAGCGAGCCCTTGTGACGCATGAGCGTATACCGCTGGCCTTTGTCACACCGATACGGCTCAATACACGCATATTCTCGAGCGACACAGTCACTCCATTCATTCTTTTCTTTATCGCGCTCTCGCTCTAACACCAACGCTTGACCATTCTCGCTCTCACTGGGCAACAAAAACCCACAGCTCAACTCCAATAGATACTATTAACCATTGTACTCGTTTAATAAACCCAGTTATTAACCGCTTTCCCAATTCATAATTTTCTTTGGAACCCTTAATTAAAGAAAAGACAAATACATTAAAAAAAAAAAAAAAAAAAATTCAGCCCATTTCAACGTACAAAATATTTTATTTTAATTCAAAATTTTGTTCCCTTCGTTTGCCACCCGGATTAAGGTAATACAAATAAGTAATTTAATTCAAACGAATTCAATAAAACCCACATTTCACAACTAATAGAAAAGGAAATTTTTTTTCATTTTGTACAAAGGAAAACCTTCTTTTTACAAAATTGATCCAACTCGCCCGCCACGACGTAAGAGCTTACGTCAAAATTTGACAAATACATTTTTTAATCTTAATACCGATAATAAAGAATCAGACGCGATGGCAAACAGCGGTGTTACCTTTCGCGATGTATATAACGCAATCCCGATATTCGACGGCAAAAATATACCAGTTGACCATTGTATTAAAGCATGCAAGAGAGCAGCAAAAGTATTGCCGGAAAGCGAACACGAGAGACTACTCATTATGATACAGTATAAATTAAACGGAACAGCCCTTGATTTTGCAGAAACAAAAACTCACGAAACATTGACAGAATTCCTTAACGATCTTAGGGACAATTTTAGCGCCCCAATTGAATTACTCGACCTCGAATTGGAATTAAAAGCAATTTCGCAAAATTATAACGAATTAGTTCCAGAATACGCGACAAGAACGCGAGTAATTTTAAAACGGATAATAGAAAGGTTAGAGGAATGTTACACTCGAGAAAGCGAAAAAGAATATCTCAAGAGTAGAATAGCAGAATTGAAAAAATCAGTGACACGAGCCTTCGTAAGAGGCCTTTTTGACAAGATAGGAAGCTTTTTGATGAATCAAAACATCCAGTCTCTCGAACAAGCGATAAAAGAAGCAAGCAACATCGAGCAAGAATTCTTAAAACGAAAGACAGTAAATGAAAATCGAGCCACTCGCGAAAATACCCAAACCGAATACACCGAGACAGCGAAAGTACATTTCGTCGAAACCCAACAGGAAACCACTCAAAAATACTGTGAATTCCACCAAACAAACGGTCATTCCACCGCGGAATGTTTCACGATAAAAGAAATAAGAGAAAGTCGTAGCAGAAGACCCAGAGACTCATTCCGCCAAAATTCACCAAATTTCCAAAGCAGGTATCGCAGCGACTCGCGCGACCGCCAACAAAATTTTCAAAATAAATATCGCAGCGACTCGCGCGACCGTCAACAAAATTTCCAGAACAGATACCGCAGCGACTCGCGCGACCGTCAACAAAATTTCCAATACAGATATCGCGATGACTCACGCGACAGACAAAATTTTCAAAATAGATATCGCGAGAACTCACGTGACAGACAAAATTTCCAAAATAGATACCGCGACAACTCACGCGACGGACAGAATTTTCAGAACAGATATCGCAGCGATTCGCGCGATAGACAACAAAATTACTTCCGAAACAACTCACGCGACAGACAATACAATAGCTCACGAGACGACTCATACAATTACCAAAGTAACCCAGGAAGCAGATCCCGCGACAACTCTCGCGACAGGTATAGCAATAACTCACAAAGGCGACGTAGCGAAAGCAAGGACAGATTCACTGACCACATTCACGAACTCGCAAGAGCCTTAGCAGAATTACAGCAGTCAAAAAACGCGAGTTCAACTCCGCGGGACAGCGCGACGCGGAGCGAGCCGGAAGAGCGCCCAATACAGAACCAGTAAACGATAAAACCCCAGAAAAACGTAAAGCAATAATATCACTCGGAAAAGCGGGAAAACGTCGACCACCGACGATAATAATAAACTCTATCGACTTACACGAACATTCAGCTCGATTCCTTGTTGACACCGGTGCAGAGATAAATTTAATTAAACAAAAAGCAGTGGAAAATAACACAAACGTAAACCCTCTCATTATATACGAATTGACGGGAATCACGAAAAATACGATTTTTACAACCGGTATGTGCATTATTAGAATAAAAAACATTTCAGTTAAATTCCACATAATCGGTAACGAAGTACCAATTGCAGAAGACGCCGTTTTGGGCGACGCATTCTTTCAAAAAACCCCAGCCGACATTTTATACACAAAATCATGCATATCATTCGGAGATATCACAATACCCTTCGAAACTTATGAAACCGTAACGATACCGGCTCGACCAAAATCAACAATTTACGTCAGAATAGCAAATCCCGACCTCCTAGAAGGATACATCCCAAGAATGGACGCAGGAGAAGGTTTATTTATCGGCGACGCACTAGTGACAAATAACAACGGTATCGCGTACCTAAGAGCGATAAATACAAACGAACGCAAAATACACTTTAGGGTACCGACAGTACAGTTACAACCGATCGACGGAATATCGGAGCCGCCGATCGCCCTCAGAGAACACGATTTACACGACGAACAACGCGCATCAATTGGTGCAGCAGTAGTAAGTGAGGAAAACAGATTTAATCAGCTTAGACCACTCTTACATTTGGAAGGCTTAAGTAACGACGAGCAAGCCCACGTGCTCCGTCTAGCTTCAGAATACTCTCACTTATTTTGCTCACCAGGAGAACGGTTAGGTCACACGACAATGGCAAAACACGAAATTTTTACAACCGACGAAAAACCAATCAACACGAAACAATATCGATTCCCACAAGTACATAAAGACGAAATACAGAAACAAGTAAACGATCTCCTAAAAAAAGACATAATACAACCATCATTATCACCATATAACTCCCCAGTCTGGATCGTGCCCAAGAAAGCCGATCACGACGGAAACAAGCGATGGCGTATGGTTATCGATTTTAGGAAGCTTAACGAGAAAACGACACCAGACGCGTACCCGTTACCGAATATTATCGACATCATCGATCAACTGGGAAAATCCCGTTATTATTCGGTATTGGATTTGGCATCCGGCTTTCATCAAATTGAAATGCACCCGCGAGACAAACCAAAAACGGCTTTTTCTACGCCGAACGGTCATTACGAGTTTAACCGAATGCCGTTTGGACTGAAAAATGCGCCGGCAACCTTTCAAAGGTTAATGGACATAGCGTTATCGGGACTCCAGGATACTGACCTTTTTGTATATCTCGATGACATAGTCATTTACGCTACCGATCTGGAAGAACACGAACGGAAATTCCGTAGACTGGCGAAGAGATTGGCGTACGCAGGACTCACACTACAGACAGACAAATGTTTATTTCTACAAAAGCAGGTTGAATATTTAGGGCACGTCATCAGCGAAAAAGGCTCACCAGACCAGGGAAAGGCAAACCCAGACCAGGATTAATTCAAGCAATAAAAGACTTCCCTGTCCCAAGTAATAGAAAGAATATCACACAGTTTCATGCACAAGCGAATTATTACAGACGCTTTATAAAAGATTTCGCAACAATTGCTATCCCGTTAACCAAACAATTAAAGCCATCGGAGAAATTCAAATGGACAGAAGAATGCCAACAAGCATTCGACTGCCTCAAACAAAAATTAACAGAGCAACCTATTTTGCGTTACCCAGATCACAAAAAACAATTTAAGCTCACAACGGACGCATCAGACTTTGCGATTGGTGCCGTCCTCAGTCAAGAAGACGAAAAATTTGACCACCCTGTTGCATTTTACTCCCGAACCCTCTCAAAAACGGAAATAGCATACGACGTAATGCGTAAAGAACTCTTAGCGGTAGTCAACGCAATTAAACACTTTGGACACTATTTATACGGACATCACTTCATCTTGGTAACCGATAACAGAGCACTCATATATTTAGTAAAAAAGCCAGACCCACCGCAACAGCTACAACGTTGGCAGGCAGTCCTCAACGATTAGGATTACGGAATCCACCACAAACCAGGGAAACTTAACGTCGTCGCCGACGCACTATCGCGGAACCCAATAAAAATTCTCCCAGTCAGACCCCGAGAACAATCATCGGAAGAATCGGAAAACGAAACAAAAAGGCCAAGAATATCGCAAGATTCGAACAAACGTAATCGATCATCATCATCGGATCAGTCCTCCGGCAACCCAGCACCGAACAAGATAATATTCCTACCGGAAGAAACCGAAGACATCGACACAGACACAGATCAAGAAATGACATCAGACAATCAAGAACGGATTGAAGGGAGTGCACGACCCAAAATCAATAAAAAAATCGACGACAACAACTACGATTCGTCAATGTCAGAAGAAGAACCAATCGAAACCATAAAAATTGAACAGGAACCGACCCGGCAAACTTCAAGGGATAACCCACAGGAAAACAAAGTGGAAAAAGATGCAACAAAATTCTACGAAAAAAAAGATAAAAAAGAAAACATAGAAAGCTCAACGCAGCAAGAAGAAAACACAAAAAGCTCAACGCAGCAACGGGAAGAAAACAATAGAAGCTCAACGCAGCAAGGAAAAAATACAAAAAGCTCAACGCAGCAGGAAATAAAAGATGCGAGCCCCGAGCCGCCACCCCGGACCCCCATCGACGCTAGTGACCGCTTCGGAAGACCCAGAGCCACAAGCAGCGATAACACTGCTACTCACAATACTCACGGAGGACCCGGAGTCGTGAGAAACAGTGAACCATACGACGAATTGGCAAACAAAACCGAACACGAGACGGCAACGAAAGAGGAAGAGGTCGCAAAACAGGAGGTTGTCCCAAACTTTGATCACCAACACATCACAAAAGCGACGGAAAATGCGCGAAGCAACCGGACGCGCAACCCAACTTCAGGTCAACACCACCACCAAGGGACCTGAAAGAAGCAGAAGAACGGACATCACCAGCTAATGTGGAAAAACGGCTCCAATCGGAACCTCAAACATCGTACTCCACACGTCCAACTTCTTCATGGGAACCGGAACCAAGTACGTCGAAACAGGCTAAATACGAGGACATCGAACCAACCTTCCGATCTCCATCGGAGATACAAACGGTCCCAACACCAACCACCAAACGCAAACCAGGTAGACCACGGAAGAGACCTCCTTCGCAACTATCATCACCGGTCATAGTACGCAAGCCCGGTAGACCACGAAAAAAACCACCTTCCTCATTACCATCACGAGTTGCCAAACGCAGACCAGGCAGACCGCGGAAAAATCCACCGCCTGAGCGAGTAACACGGAAAAGTCCCATACACCCGGACACACCGTCTTCAACCGATAGCGATCCCGATGACCGCGAAACTGACACAACGTTTATACCACCTCAATATCACAGAAATCGGTTGACGATAACTGGCCCACAACGAACAACTAGAAGCAGAGCAATAAGGGAAGAAGTAACAACGGAACCCGACTTGGCATCAGAACAAACAGACGCCACTGACTACGACGAACTTCCCGATCAAACCCAGAATGAAACATCACATGTCGTAGCACAAGTAGAGGAATTGCCTGCGCTCCCACCTAGAGGGTCAAGCCAACCAGCCGACGTAAATGGGTCTCCCCACCAAGAGGAGGAAAAACGAACGGAACCACGGTCTGAAATAAATATACCAACGCCCAGTAAAAATAAGCGTAACAGCGAGCCTGGCGACAGACCACTAGGACATCAGGACGAACAGTCTTTGCAAAACGAGAACACAACTGCGAGGGAGAACATTATAATAAAACAACAAAACATCTTGTCACAAAAAGACAACATAGCGTTCTTCTTAGCAGCTGATTGCGCCATAAACACCATGGTTTCGAAAACATTAATCGAAAAAGGAAAAATCAAACAGGAGGAACTTCAGAAAAGTAAACCACGAGTTGGAGAAATCGTCATTACAAAGCAGGGAGAAAACTATTATATTTCTATGATCTGCAAAGAAAGATCAACAGATGACTCTAACTTACACACGATTCAGAAATGTCTAAAAACACTCTTACAGACATTACACAGAAACAATATAGACTCCTGCGCACTCTCGAAAGACCCCGGAATTATCGACACATTCATGTGGACCAATATAGAAACATTCTTAAAGACACACACGCATGGCTTAAAAATAACAATCACTCTCTGTGAAGGGCTCATCTCTGTTCCACCACTAGCCAATAGACAATCCATCATCAAAGAATTCCACGCCTCAACAATCGGCGAACACAAGGGAATCGCAAAAACCCAACAGCGAATACGTTATCAGTACTATTGGAAAAACATGAAAAACGACATCCAAGAAGCAATCAAATATTGTTATGACTGCCAAAAGAACAAGCTGGTTCGTGTTAAAGATCGAGCCCCCATGATCATCACAGATTCCCCAGCCAAAGCATTCGATAAAATCGCGATTGACATAGTTGGACCACTACCAAAGACAAAGAAAGGACATGAATACATACTAACAGTTATCGACTTATTCAGCAGGTTCAGTGTCGCTATACCGCTAATACAAATAACATCGTTAGATATTGCCAAAGCATTGTGTAAAGATTTCATCACGATATTCGGTGCCCCACGCGCAATCTTGTCAGATCAAGGCGCAAACTTTATGTCAGACGTTTTCAAGAAATTTGCAAACCTTTTCCAAATTAAACAGTACAGAACTTCAGCATATCACCCACAGTCAAATGGTGTATTAGAGCGTAGTCATCAAGGTCTAGTGGAATACATAAAACATTTCCGAAACAATGAACGCGATTGGGAAGACCTAATATCATTCTCGACACTATCATACAACACCAGCGTCCACGAAAGTACGGGTTACACGCCTTACGAACTAGTTTTCGGACACCCGGCTACCTTACCATCGGAATTCCCGCCAGTGGAAACATTAGTGACATTCGACGACTACATGACTACACTGAATAAAAACTTAAAGGACGTCAAACAGTTGGCCTTGTGGAAACAACAAAAAAATTAAAGAACGAACTAAACGGTACTACGACAGGAAAACGAAAACGCCAAAATTTCAAGGAGGACAACTAGCATTTTTGATAAAGGAACCAAAAAAAGGAAAGCTTGACGCAAACTACAGCGGACCATTTAAAATCTTAGAAATCACTGAAAATAATAACGTGGAATTACAAATAGACTATAGCAAAACAAAAATAGTACACGTAGATAAAATAAAACCGGCATATGTTGCAGATGCCAAGCTCGCGCCTCAAGCGACGGCGACACCGTAAGAGTCACGCAATTCTCACAGAACCCAGGGATGCACTCGCAACTACTGGGCACTCTCCGGTCGTCTCATACAACCTGGAAGCTCGTCACATTCATAACCACTGACGGACTATCAACCAGACGGCTACAGATAAAAGAAAAACTAGACCAGATGTTCAAATACTGCCACACGCTCAAAACAATGTGCCTCGCCAAAGGACAATTAGCAGTAATAAAAAACCGATTAGGAAAAGTACAAAAGAACGGACAATTGTTAGAAGGGCTAATACCATCATCGAACCTCACTAGCAGCCGCAAAAGACGAGCACCATTCGAATTCATCGGAAAAATTAACAAAATACTTTTTGGAACAATGGACATCGACGACGCCAATAGAATAAATGGACAAATAGAAGCACTCACAAACAACTCGTTAGAACTAGCAGAAATAATTTATAATCAGACACACATTGTAAGAGCAGGTCTCGACACGACACGCAAACAAGTAACATCTCTAGTGAAAGCATTAGACAAAGAAATACGAAACATTAACTTCGACATCAACAAGATTCAAAGCGCTACAGAAATAATACGATACGATCAAAAAACCATACTCTATTTAACAGAAATTGAAGAAGCCCTTACAGAACTAGAAATCGATACGGAAGAATTAATCAATGCAATCCTTTTTGCAAAATCCGGACAAATACACCCACAATTACTATCAGCAAAAACAATCTTACACAGCGCGGAGACCATCACGAAATCTTCCCCAAATACCGAATTTCCAATACCACTAGAGATAAAATACATTCCCGAGTTAATGACCTCAACGAAATTAACAGTCTTCCACAACGGAGAGAGACTGATTTATGTTATAAAAATCCCACTATTAGATCTGACACACTACAAATTATACCAACATTTGCCTGTCCCAGTGCGTCAGGCTGCGTCAGCCTCGCGCTTCGCATTTATTAAACCATCGGTGCAGTACACGGCTATAGCCGAGAATTTCGGAAATTTTTTCAGTTTCAATGATATAGAGGAGTGCAGTTTGACGGTCTCGAGGTATATATGTGGTCAGGTCAATCTCATAGAACTTGTAGGCGATGAGGCCGGATGCGAGGTTCAAATGCTAACCAACCCGCAATTCAGTAACCCCGAAATTTGCGACATTAAACTCAAAACACTGAGACGAACCGACTGGTCCAGAATTCGCAACACTAATACGTGGCTATACGCGGCTCCCGAGATCGAGAGCCTATACGTCATCTGCGACAATCACGAGACACACATAAAAACAATTGAGAATTCGGGTATCGTTCAACTGAACCCAGCATGCCAAGCGAAAACAAAAACAGTTAAGCTGATATCATCAAGCGAAATAACGTCGTATACACAGGTCAACCAAACGCACACACTAGTACTCAATATTACCGAAATGATCGTAAAATCAATAAAAGCATTCGAACTCTGGAACATTACAGAAGTATTAATAGAAACAGAAAAGTTCACGCAACTAGTAGAACCAAACAATATCGATAATGATTTAGATAAGAATAAAATAGCATTGAAAACCGTTATTGCAAAAGCTCAGGAAATAACAAAAACACACTACATAAAGAACAGATTATCAGTCCTAGAGAACATACTAAAATATTTGGGCATCTCGACCGGTTCAGCTCTCCTATTCGCAGCAATCGGTTGGAAATTCTCAATGTTCGGAAAAATATCGAAATTATATAAACTCGTATCATGTGTAGCCAATCAAACAAATAACGCGGCCCCACGTCAGACGAATAACCAAATGCAAGAATACCCCGTGCAAACCTATCGACCACCCATACAATTTATCGAAACCATCCCCATACAAGCAAGCCCTCGTCGCGAAATAACAGTCTCAACAGAAGAACTCTCAGAAATGGAGCCTAGATCACCCCGCGCCATTACATACCATAGACGAGCCCTACCGTAAAAGAAACCCTAATAATACGTACATATACACCCATATCACAACCACGCTATACCATAACACCGTACGGTTTATCTTTTAATCGCATGACACGCTTGCTTCGCATAAATCACAAAACAGCAATAAAACACATAGCACCCGAAATATGTTCACACCCACTCACAGACAAACATCAGTCACCATGAAGTCAACTAAACCGACACCAACGGTCAAATGCCCGCTATGTAAGAAGAACGGAAATGTCAACCACCTAAAGGAGCACATCAACACCTGCAGTTGGCAGTTAGCAAAAGAGGCTAGAACATCGAAGCTCAGGTTCATGATATGCCCATTATGCGACGGTCGCTACCCACCGTCACGCCTGATGGACCATGTAGACCTGTGCACCAGCTACTGGGTGAAGATTGGAAGGTGGCCCAAAGGCGAAATAACGGCAATAACAACGATAACAACAACGTCATCAAACACCCATACCACAAAAGCAGCGAACACACACACCACAAAAACAACAAACACGCACACCACAGAAACAACAACGACCGAAAAAATAAAGACTCTGACCCTGGTCCCCTACGACGACTCGGAAGACGAAGACGACCAGGACGTGACGATAAGCACCACAAAAACCACAACGGCAACCCCCCCACCCCAATCACAGACGCAAACACCGACAAAAAAACAAAGACGCTGGCAACACCAACACGACGACAACACGGAAAAAAAATGACGATACCGACAAAGAGCAACCTGTTGCCAATTAACGAGGACAACGAAGACGTGGACAGAAAGACAAGAGACGAAAACAAGACACCGGACTCCTACACAGAGTAGCAGAAAAGACAGGGAGCAATCTCAAAAAAACCTCCCGCAACAACAGCAGACGGAGCGAAAGAACCGACACATATACCATGGAAATCAATCAGAACGCACCTCCTCACAATCAGCGACGGAAAACACGTGACGAGATATACCCAAACGGAACCACGGACAGAACAACAGATAGACAGGGACGCACAGTGGTTCCAAACGGCCTTTTAGCCGGCCAAAACCTCAAAAACGGGAATAATAAATTTTACAATTACCACTTTTACGTTTTTGAGGTCGCTGATTACGAATTTGATATAAAAATTATGAAATTCAAAATGGCGGACCCAAAATGGTGGACATTTTTGAAAATTAATCACTTTATCGGACCAAGGATGTCCACTATTACGTTTTTGGGGTCGCTGATTACGAATTTGATATCAAAATTATGAAATTCGAAATGGCGGACCCAAAATGGTGGACATTTTTGAAAAATAATCACTTTATCAGACCAAGGATGTCCACTATTACGTTTTTGGGGTCGCTGATTACGAATTTGATATCAAAATTATGAAATTCAAAATGGCGGACCCAAAATGGCGGACATTTTTGAAAAATAATCACTTTATCAGACCAAGGATGTCTACTATTACGTTTTTGGAGTCGCTGATTACGAATTTGACATGAATGTAATGTTAAATTTCAAAATGAAGAACAATTTCATAGAGTATGAAAATGTTTATTTCATCTTATGTACATAATGACTTAAAATCGAGCTTAAAATACATTATATTAATTAAAAATCGTAATCCGTGTCGGATAGGACGACCGTCGTACATGTATCTGTGTCTGGTAACGCGCAATTTGTGACATTACCTTCTGGTGTTGCTAGTAGAAGTTCCAGTACATCAGAAGGTAATGGTTCACTATTTCTCATTTTCAATTTTTGAAAACTCGTAATAAGTGGGTCCGAGGACGCAAGCAGCCGACGGAAAACATCGGACATTGTCTTCTCTCGCGAACATTTTCTAGAAAAATTTTCGCGGTACCGCCGAATGTCCTTATTCCTAGCTTCTTGAGCGTCCTCGGAAAGCTGTCCGATTGGCAAGACACCCACTTCTATAATCGCGTGGCCATGAATTAAAACCATATGTACCGATGTTGGCATCGGGTACCAGGAATAGAGAGCAACATATCGTTTTGCGACATCAAAGCAATAAAGCCTAAACTTGTCGATATGTACAGCGAAACCACTAGCCATTGTCTGCAAAATCACTTTGCAAATATGAGATTCCTCAAAAATTTTTTGCCATGGATTGAAATTTCGAAAATACATCCTTCTGAGTCGCGGAAATGATTTTCGAGAACTTCGATTTGTTTCTCAAATTTTGAGGTCCAGTCATTTTGTAGCGCCAAGAATATTTTTCGGCGCGTACAAACGATTTCTTTGCACGTATTTCCTGTTAAAATTAAAAAAGTTGTATGTATTGTGCGTTACTTTCATTTTATAAATATAATGCACTTTACTGTTCTATTGTTCTTGAAAAATGAAAAAAAAAATTATAATTCTACGGTAATGAACAATCAATTGAAAAAAAAAATTAGAGAACAATACTATCCACAGAGATAGAAAATATCTACGAAAGACCCTCTATACCTGTGCCCTTTTGAGCCACAGGTATAGAAAGTTGACCGGAGTATCGCCATGAGTCACGGTATAGTGCGTAACGCGCGCGACAGTGTGCACGGTAACACGAAAATTGATTTTATTGGAAAAAGGCAACTTTCTAGCAGCTAATTTTTTGAGATTTCATTAACAGATAGTTCAACTAACATGTCCCTGGCGATGTCAAGACTAAAATGTATCAAAATTTTTTTGTATCTCTGTAAATGTACTGGCAAAAAAACGAAAACAAATGAAAATTACGACTACCGTTAGCATACGTTTCATGAATAACAACAAACGCTATCGAACATTGTAGTACATAAAATGTTTCTACATACCTTTAGGAACATTTTCCATTTTCAAACTTTAAAATCGGACCAGTCGTTGCGAAATTATTGAATATTTACCAGGCCACTGTAGAACTCCGCGCGACGCGTCGCACGCCTGCTCCGAACAAAGGCAACTTTCGACTGTCGCAGGGGAGCAGGTATACAATATTTCGACCCTACCCTATGCGATCCGAATGCCCCAACCACTTCTCTACTAGAATCCATTACAAAAACATCGATCTTTTAACCTTCATTTTTGAGGTTTTGGCCGGCTAAAAGGCCGTTTGGAACCACTGTGGGACGTACTGAACAGAATCATGACGTACGACCTCGAAAAACTCCAGGAACTGAGACTTGACATAGAACATATGATTTTCAAAGAACTACACCCACCGGAACGACTACTGGAATAACGGACAGGTACAGAAACGGAACACACACGACAACACGAACACACACACGTTTTGCTGTCCGCTTCACTCATAACAAAGAAGTCCGTAAATAAATAGATACACGCACACTTATATATGTAATCATAGAAGTAAATATCGCAACTAACATAGGGATAAGGTTATACGAATACGCCGTTAGCGTAACTAACAAACACATTTTTTTTTCTTCTCTTCTTCCCCCGTTATTATAAACAAGTACGAAAAATATAATAAATAAATCAAAACATTACTATACAAAAAGGGTGTACTGCTCAATCGTCGCAAGGACCAAAAGAACCAAATCACCTGGATCCCGGCTAACATACCCCTCACACCACTAACCCTAAAGCTAACCAGAAATTAGACTGTTTCAGGAAAATCATCAACCAAATGAACGACAAGCAACGATAATTAAAAATCGGAAGTACCATAACAATTAAACGGAAAAACTTTAGCACAGAAGGAAACAAAGACAGAAAAGAATCATGAGCAGTTATTTTTGCACAATACATACAACTATTTTGATGAATGCCCTACAGACCACCCCCCTTTCCCAACATTACAAACCACCCCCTACTAACACGAAAGCTAACGAACTTAGCCAGTTTCAGATCCCAGCACTTCGGAAAACTCAGGGGAATCCATAGTCGAGCAGATAAACATACCCACGGATGCGATATAAATCATTGGGCAAGAGGAAAATCCACATGATAATGACCAAACCACGACCCGAAGCCATCCGACAGAAGAAGAACAAAAATACTTACTCACAAACAGAAACCATTCACAAAAATTTAACGAACACGTTCTTTCTCATTTCATTATATAGAATCAGAACATTAAAATATTATTGTAAAAGAATTATGGTATATCACTATGCGGAGCATCGTTTTGTAAGAAGGGGAGTGTAACGGCCCCGTCCCATAGCCTAAAAAACTCTTTTCCTTTCCCACGCAAACTGATCAACTTCACTCTTGCCATCAGTCCACTCTCACGCTCAAATCCCACATATCAGCTAAACCCAATACTTCTTTCCGGTCAGTCATAATCGTCAGCACCTTAGCTTCAGTTTGCCCTTGGTCCCACGGGCCTTGTCCCTCCGTCTTAGCGACATCCCCTCCACTCTCACTAAGTCCTCTCCTTCCTCCAGCTCATTAGCACTTCAGTTCTTCATCAACCTTCAATCAATCCAGACGTGCACTCCCAAACATTCTAATTTACCAATAAACCATCAAGCTAAAGTATCTCGAGTTCAACTTCATTTCTATCTCTCTTAACCCGTTCGATCATCACAATTGGATATTAATTTTTATATTAATATTAAATCGAATTAAAATTTCACCCTAAATCGCCCCCAGAACTTCAGATTGGTTAAATTCATTTAAATTTTTTTTTAAATAAAATTTCTCGACAATTTCTATTGTAATTGGATATTAATTTTTATATTAAAATTTAATCGAATTGAAATTTCACCCTAAATCGCCCCCATAACTTCAGATTGGTTAAATTCATTTAAATTTTTGAAAAAATAAAATTTCTTCAAAATTTCTATTTTGATTGGATATTAAATTTTTTATTCAAATTTAATCGAATTAAAATTTCAATCTAAATCACCCCGACAACTTCAGATTGGTTAAATTCGCTTAAATTTTTTTTAAAATAAAATTTCTCGACAATTTCTATTGTAATTGGATATTAGTTTTTATATTAAAATTAAATCGAATTAAAATTTCACCCTCAATCGCCCCCACAACTTCAGATTGGTTAAATTCATTTAAGTTTTTGAAAAAATAAACTTTCATCAAAATTTCTATTTTTATTGAATATCAAATTTTTTATTAAAATTTAATCGAATTAAAATTTCAACCTAAATCGCCCCGACGACTTCAGATTGGTTAAATTCGCTTAAATTTTTTTTTAAATAAAATTTCTTACAAATTTCTATTTTGATTGGATATTAAATTTTTTATTAAAATTTAATCAAGGTAAAATTTCAACCTAAATCGCCCCAACAATTTCAGATTGGTTAAATTCACTTAAATTTTTTAAAAAATAATATTTCTTTAAAATTTCTATTTTGAATGGATATTAAATTTTTTATTAAAATTTATTGCATAAAAATCTCACACTAAATTGCCCCTAGAAGTTCAGATTGGTTAAATTCATTAAAATTTTTTTTTTAATAAAATTTCTTGACAATTTCTTTGGTGCATAAAAATCCTAGCCCTAGCGTAGCCCAGGCGGTAGCGGGGCTGCTTCAGAATCTGACGGACGTGGGTTCGATCCCGCACGAAGTCCTCATTTTTTTTCTCCGATATAAACCCTGACCATATGAGAAATCATGTAACAAATCACAAAATAAAGTACACAATAAATTGTGCACTGATATCGGTCATAACTTCATACAATTTATTATGTGATTTATCATGTACTTTTCTACATGATATATCACATGAACTTTTTCAGTAGGGGAGCATTGCATCGAATGAAAGACCAGGGGCTGTGTACTGATGGAGCGGATCTAAATTATACGTATTCGAACAATTTCGTCGAAAATTCTCAAATATGTCAGCCAAAAGGAGAACGTCTGTTTTTAAATATAAATCTGAATATTCACCTAAAGTTTTTATCTTGAATGTTTTACAAACATTAGACGCGTGCGCATATTCGCTATCGGAAATCTCCGTATTATTGAGCTTGGAAAAAAAATCTTTTTTTGGGGGCAATTCGGTCTCATCGAGGATATCCCTGCTATTAACACAGTCATACGGGAAAACACCTTTTCGTGTCAACAGCTTGCATTCAGCCTCGCTATTACAATTTGCGCGTGTAATTAATTTGTTATTACTGTCTAAATATGAGGCTAATTTGTCGATGCTACTTGGCATAAATCTGAATGAGTCGATAAATCTGTAATTTACAACTGTTCCCTTGAAACTTTTCGAGAATGAAATATATTTTTCATTGTTTATAGGTAAAAGATATAAAGAGCCCTCGAATGCAGTCGCTAATGACCTTATTAAAAAATGAGAATCATATCCGGATAAATTGTGGAATACAACGGGAACTACATGAGAATTCTTAAAATTTAAATTGCAATCTTGGTGTGCAGCAGCGCGATAACGACCCGTAAAATGACAGTGGTCTCGAACCTTTAGATCACGTGGAAGAAATTCTTTCTCGCAAATGTGGCAGGCTGTAGACGTCGTAAATTGATGATTTTGTGCCGTGTTCAGGATCTCCATCGGTGTGATATGTGGTAGACGCGAATGCAGCGATTTTGATAGGGTTTTTAACTCCACCATAAACCACTGGATACAGTCTTTGCCACGGTATGATTTGTACTTGGAAAGTGCATTGTCATAACTACAGCGCAGATAATAACCGATACTGTGGGGCACATGGTTTTGATATCCCATTGTGTTCTTCTGTACCGATGTTATTGGCTCTAATAAGCACTCGAGATCGGCATACACGACGAATGGAACATCTTCTTTGAATTTGAAATTTTTGAATTTTAATATTCTCTCCTCACCCTCCGGAAAGACCGTTCGACATTTATTAATTTTTACACAGTCATCTGTGTGTTTTATTAGGAAATTTTCTGTTTTGAAATGACACAAACACCTGTTGCAGAGCCAAGTATGATGTGCATATTTAGAAATTTGCGAGCTGACCAGCCGAGAAATATTTTTGATCCATGAAAAGTGATGCACCTGATTGCTGTCTTCTTTTCCTTCTTCTTCTTCTTCTTATTCTTCTTCGCTCGCAGTTTCCTGCATGAGTAGGTGTATGGTAGGTCTATCGGACCTCTGAGCACTCAAATATACTGGCACTATTTCAAGCTTTCCACGACGATGATCTTCTATGCCATATACGTTAATTGACAAACCATTCATTTTTTCAAATTTTGGTACGTCCTTTAGACTCATAGGAAAATTGAGTTCAGTGTACTGAAGCACTTCACTGAACGGCGGGTACGACGATTTTCGCTTACCATTTTCAGCTGCAGGGTAAAGAGCTGCCGTCACAGACCATAAGAAACAATAAGGGTCATTATTTATAATATTGATGACTGCATGTTTTAATTGAATTTCTTTCGCTAGACTTGTATACGTAGATAGTCCACCACGCAGAGGCATGTATTTGTTCATATTGACGACTAAGTTAATTATGGAAGAGAGAGACCAGCCGGATTCCTTTTCCGTAAACTCCTTAATTTTCACCAACAAGTTATCCTTTACATGTACCCTGAACCACTCTCCCATGTCTGTCGAGGGTAAAATAGCTTGATTCTGCGTATTGAAGAATTTATTGTCTTCCATTATTTCATCGAGTTTGGTGATGTGAAAACGGCAGGCTAGAATAACTTTTAAGTTTCCTGCTTTGCTCAAATCCGCGGTTATTTTCGAGATTATCAGAGGTCTCGCGTCGTCAAGAAAACTTTGAACATCTTTGTGCTGTAGATTGATAACCACTCCAGTCTTAATTCTTTTCTTAAACGCAGTGTCCATGTCCCTCCACCGCACCTTGTCATTTTTCACAGTACCAGCACCACATTTTTTCAGCTTTTCACTCAGCGACATCAATGTCGCTATTGTTGTCTGAATACGAATTTTTTCACCTATTGTCGGAACGTTTGCACGTAACACTTTGCCCAAAATCTTCACATGTTTATCACTGAACTTTATCCACTTTTGCACTGAAGCTGGTCTAGATTTTTTTCTAATTATGGAAAATGCCTCCTCCATAAGCGCGACAGTTCTTTTACACATTTGCGCATCCATTTTTTTTTCTTTTCGTTTTTCTGGCCGATAATATTTGTTTGAATGCACGGGAGAAAATGTGAGCTAGTGATGGGGAAACGCTTATATATATCGGGCAGAAGGACACCGGTTTTTGGACTATTTAAACGCTTTTCCTTCACGTGCCGAGGACCGGCGACACACTATCATAGGCGCCTCTAAGATTTTATGACCTCATGTGCGGTCTGGTCCTTAGCACACAAACAGAAATGATATATGACCAACGATACGGTTGCGACAAATAGACGCACTGGCCCAGGAGGGTAGCGTCGTGTGTGGTTGAAAGGTCTAAAGCTCCGGCGCACTATTTACTTGTTAGAGATAACAACATTCCAATGCGAGCATGAAAGACAAGCTGCACTGCAGCTGCCAGAAATAGCGGCATTCTAATACCACCCTCAAAACTAGCCCCCCCCCCCCCTACAGAGACGCCAGTCTAACTGATAATCATCAATTAAATGCCGCCATGAAAAATAAGACGCCCCGCCGCTGCCAGAGATAGCGGAATTCCAATACCACCCTCAAAGCTACCCCCCCCCCCCCCCCGCCCCCCAATGTCTCGACCCATAAGAGATTAGGTGCCCTCCAGTTGTTAGAGATAGCGACTTTCCACTGCCGCCATCAAATCAGCCCCCACCCCTCACGGGTTCATGTCTCGGCTAAGTGGTTCATGTCTGAGCTAAAAAATGTCGGTAAATGTCGGGGTAGGGATCTTGACCCAGAACCGATACTGTTTCTCTACTGGGGCTCATCATACGCTCACTCCTTGCGAGAATCGCGAGTAGTACGTGTTGGCGTGATTTTTGCGGGAGTTTTTTCGTGCGTGAATAAAGTTTTTTTCTGAGAATTTTTTTCAGGGTATCATCTAGGTGGACAAAACGCGATGGCAGACGAGGATGGACTGGAATTGAGGATGCAGGATATATTCGATGGATATTTCGACGAAAATTATGTAAGTACCGGAATATTTTAACATTAAAATTTTAATACAAAATTTAATATCGAATCAAAATAGAAATTTTAGTAGTATATTATTTAGTACAGGGCAAATTTTTTATTTTGATGAATGCGAGGTTGTATTCCGAGGGGAAGCCGAAGGATACAATCGCATGAGTAAAGAACAACGTTTTGCCCTGTATAGACCGGGAGCCCATAACACTTTTTTCATGTCTTATTAGTTCCCGGGGCTCCCGGTCTAGTAGTGAATACGATATTTTATACATCAAGGGAAATGGAGTGTTTTTCCCTGCTGGAGGAGGGCAATAAACTAGTGCTGTACGGCTTAGCCGGCTTAGCCGGCTATGGCAGCTAAGCCGGCTAGAAGTTAGCCGGTTAAAATGGCTTAACCGGCTAAGCCGTTTAGCTGGCTAAAATTTAGCCGGCTAAAGTAGCTTAACCGGCTTAGCCGGCTAAAACGGCTTAGCCGAATAACGGCTTAACCGGCTAATCGGTAAATCAGCTAAGTTGAGCTCATTTATATTTTTGTATCTAGATTTAAAATATTGATAAAATTTTTAATTCGCATATGGCTTGCATATAATTTTCCTCACTCACATAACGGTTTACATAAGGATATGGTCCAGTCAAAATTAGTGATGCCGCCGAGACGAGACGTAAAGTCATCGTTAAGTTCTCGTTTGTCAAATGAAAAAAAAAAACAAAAGCCATAGTGTACGTGTATGAGCGAGTGTGTGCGAATGTTTAAAAGTATGTGTGTGCATGTGTACGCGTGCGTGCGTATGTGTGTGTGTGTGCGCGTGTGTGCGTGCGAGTGTGAGTGTGTGTGTGTCCAAGCGAGACTAATTTCTCGTCTCGTCTCGTCTCGAAAGCTCACCATGTCTCAAAAAATTTCGTTAGCATAATATTTCGGATTATTGTGGTTCGTAGGCTTTACTCGATCACAACTGCATATGCTCGCACAGGCTCACACACACTTGCATACCCTCGCACACACTGGCAAAAATTCGCACACACTCGCATGCATTCGCACATGCTCGCACACATCAGCATACACTCGCACATACTCGCATACGCTTGAACACACTCGCACATATACGCACACACTCGCATACATTCGAACACATTCGCATACACTCGGACACACTCGCACACGTTCGAACACACTCGCATACTCTCGGACATAGTCGGACACACTTGCACATAGTCGAACACACTCACACTCGAATGCAAGCGCACACAGACGCACATACTCGACTACACTCAGACACACTCGCACACACACGCATACACTGAACACACTCGCACACACACGCACACATTCGCATACACTTGAACACACTCGCACATGCTCACGCGCACACTCGTCTCGTTGAGACGAGACGAGAAAAATCTCCGCGGCATCACTAATTTCGACTGGACCATATCCTCATGTAAACCGTTACATGAATGATGAAAATTATATGAAAGCCATATACAAATTTAAATTTCAAAAATATTCTAAATCTATACATACAATAGTATATTATGCGGCAAGCGCGTACACATAGACGAGCGAGGTTATGTTTTTAGAACGAGCCGTTGGCTTTGCCTGGTGAGCCGAAGGCGAACCTGAAGGCAAGCCTTCGGCTCACCAGGCAAAGCCAACGGAGAGTTCTAAAAACATCACCTCGCTTGAACAGTCACTTTATGCGCACGCCGCATACCATATTTTTTTCGGCACAGGTATTGAAAAGCTACGTTTCGACGCCTGTTATCGATACGTGAAGTAGTACTTGTCGTGGCTAACTTCGTAGCTGACACGAAAATTTTTTCATGGCAGTACGGTGCACGACTCGCAGAACTGCCATAAAAAATTTTTTTTGTGTCAGTTGCGAAGATAGCCACGAAAAGTGTTACTTTACGGATCGATAATGGGCATCGAAAAGTGGCTTTTCAATGCCTGTGCCGTAAAATAGTACATTTTGATACGAGTACGCAATGGCTTTTTTGACGAAACGAGAGGATTACGGCACGAGCCGAAGGCGAGTGCTGTAACGAGTTTCGTCAAAAAGCCTTTTCGTACGCGTATTGAACATTATTTTTCCTCATGAGAGCCGAGAAATCGCAACTTCGTTGCGATTTCGAGGTTAGAATGAGGAAAAAATATAAATGGGCTTAACTTAGCCGATTAGCCGATTAACCGGCTTAACCGGTTAGTCGGCTAAGCCGTTTTAGCCAGCTAATTTTTAACCGGCTAAGCCGTTTAAGCTATTTTAGCCGGCTAAATTTTAACCAGCTAAACGGCTTAGCCGGTTAAGCCATTTAACCGGCTAACTTCTAGCCGGCTTAGCTGCCATAGCCGGCTAAGCCGGCTAAGCCGTACAGCACTACAATAAACCACGGTTTATTTCCCTGAGGTGTATAAAGAGATTTCATTTTTTTTTAAATTGAAGTGAATTGAATCAATCTGAAGTTGTGGGGGCGATTCAGGGTGAAATTTTAATTCAATTAAATATTAATAAAAAATTTAATATCCGATCAAAATATAAATATTAACGAGATTTTATTTTTTCAAAAAATAAAATGAATTTAACCAATCTGAAGTTGTGAGGGGATTTAGGATGAGATTTTTATGCAAGGATCTGACGGACGATCCTTCAGGATCTTTCAGGATCGTCCGTAAGATCCTGAAGCAGTCTCGCTACCACCTCGGCCACGCTATTTATTACATACAAATCATAGTTGGATTAAAATAAAGCTAAACTCGGTGAGAGAAAATGAAATAAATTCCGGTCATCTGTGGACTTCATGTTCGTTAAACTGTTAACTTGTATAAACAAGCGGCGTAGCCCAGGCGGTAGCGAGGCTGCTTCAGAATCTGACGGACGTGGGTTCGATCCCGCACGAAGTCCTCATTTTTTTTCTCCGATATAAACCCTGACCATATGAGAAATCATATGATAAATAACATAATAAACGATGTGAATTCGAACTATACAATAAATCATGTAACAAATCACAAAATAAAGTACACAATAAATTGCACACTGATATCGGTCATAACTTCATACAATTTATAATGCGATTTATCATGTACTTTTCTACATGATATATCACATGAACTTTTTCAGTAGGGTCACGTGCACGCAAATTGAACTCGAACTCCTCACTGACGTGGATATGTTACTTTTTATTGAAAAAGGCATCCGAGGCGAAGTCGCGCAATGTACCAACAGGTATGCGAAAGCAAACAATCGATTCATGGAAACGAATTTCGATCCAAACACCGCCGAGTCATATCTGATGTACTATGATGTCAATAATTTATATGGTGCAGCTATGAGTGAATCATTACCATGCAGCTCATTCGAATGGGCGGAAAATTTTATTGAACATATTGAAAATATTCCCGAAGACTCGCCGATCGGGTATATACTCGAGGTTGATTTAGAATATCCCAAGGAGCTGCACGAATCTCATAAAGACTTACCGCTATGTCCAGAACACTATCGAGCCTTGCATTCTAAAAATTCAAAATTGATGACGACATTGCTACTGAAGGAAAAATACATTATTCACTATCGTCATTTACAAGAGTCTTTGAGATTGGGTCTAAAATTAGCAAAGATTATCGGGTGCTAAAATTCAAACAATCCCATTGGTTGAAAAAATACATTGATCTTAATACGAATTTGAGAAAGCAGTCCAATAACGATTTTGAGAAAATTTTTTACAAACTAATGAATAATGCGGAGTTTCGGAAAACGATGGAAAATGTACGTAATCATCGTGAAGTAAAGCTCGTTACACGCTGGCATGGGCGATATGGCGCAAGAGCTCTCATCGCTCGAGCTACCTTTCATAGACGCACCATATTTGACGACGATATGGTTATCATAGAATTGACTAAAGCTAAAGTAAAATTCATCAAACCGATATATGCTGGATTTTCAATTCTTGACCTGTCTAAAATCTATTTATACCGTTTCTATTATGACTATACGAAAATTACATTCGGTGAGCAAGCCAAATTATTGTACACAGATACAGACAGCCTAATCTATCACGTAACTACTCCAAATATCTACGAGTCCATGAGACGTGACATACACCAATTCGATACATCCGATTACCCGATAAATAATCCCTATGGAATGACTCTTGCGAATAAAAAAGTGTTAGGTCTTATGAAAGATGAAAATAATGGGAAAAGTATGACCGAGTTTATAGGGCTTAGGGCAAAGTTATACTCGTATAAAGTACAAGGTAATGAGCTTGAAAATAAACGTGCAAAGGGCGTCAGAGGAGCGACTTTAAAAACCATTACGTTCGATGACTATAAAGAGTGTCTATTTCATTGTAAAACCCTGATTAGGACCCAGCACATGATACGCAGCTCAAAACATATTGTAGAGACGGTTAGGCAAAATAAAATAGTATTAAGCTGGCAGGATGACAAAAGAATTCTGTGCCCAAAGTCTACTGATACTGTACCATGGGGCTACGATGTGACGAGCGAACACATGTATATGGAAGCATAAATCTTCGAGCAGTAAGAGTCGGCAAAAGCTCTCAACGTTTCACGAAATTTGAGAGAAACTATCAGCATATTTACCATAGCACTAAAATGCCCTTCGCTCTTCCTCTCTTTTATGACAGGCAGGTCATTTTCAAGGGAGAACCTTCTCAGTAGAATTTTTCTCGCGTAGCCGAACACATCGATGAAAATGGTACCATTATCCTCAGACGTCTTTATGGTATTTGTGTTTTTATTTAATAAGTGCTCTCTATTACAACGAACTTGGCGTGAAGTGTGTCTTCGAGCTCAAACTCTTGCCTCGTCAAGCTATTTTGAGAAAATTACGGACTATTTTATCGGCAACGCGACGGAGGACGTGTCGTCGAGCGTTTGATCGCGGCTTAATGAATCATCCCGACATCCTGAACACTGCAGTTCGCGTCATCAGGATGTTCAATTGGGGCGAGGAAGGCGAGCTACTACCGATACTCGATGGGCATGGTAAGTAATAGAAATTATCTATCTCCTGCCTAGCCATCTGTCAGCACATTACTTGACCACCTGACTCTATCTCTCTCTTGCTTTCTTCATTATGCCTAGCTGTAGTTGGAAAGCTTAGCAGCGTACCTGACTCTTCTCCCTCCCACCCTTTCTCTCTCTCTCTCTCTCTCTCTTTATCTCTATAAAACATAAAGTACCCACTGCAATGAAATATATATTTATCTATTCAACAAAACAAAAGCTTCTCGCTGATTCCGACGAAGAATCGTCAGATCAGGATGATTTAGTACAGCCGGATGGGGCAATAGCTGGGCCGTCCGGGTTAAACCGGCGCTCGCTGTCATTATCATCACTATCGTCATCATCGTCATCGTCCTCAGCTATTACAATATACCGATCACCACCAGCGTCTCCATCGAGATCTTCGTCGTCTTCGCCATCGAGAGCTCCGCCTTCACCACCCGCTCGACCACCGCCACCCAATCCCCCAGACCTGAGGCACAAATAGAGTGGATCCACGCTGAGCCTAGACCCCGCGGTTACTATGCGCTGCAACCGCCATCACCCCCATCAATACGATCATATATACGACCATCGCCATCAATACGAAGATAGCGATTCGAGTATGCACTCACTCTTTTCGGACAGCGACCTATCCGAAGATTCAGGTAAAGAAATAAAACGCGTGCACGCACGCACACACACACACACACATACACACACACACACACACACACACACACACACACACACACACACACACACACACACACACACACACACACACACACACACACACACACACACACACACACACACACACACACACACACACACACACACACACACACACACACACACACACACACACACACACACACACACACACACACACACACACACACACACACACACACACACACACACACACACACACACACACACACACACACACACACACACACACACACACACACACACACACACACACACACACACACACACACACACACACACACACACACACACACACACACACACACACACACACACACACACACACACACACACACACACACACACACACACACACACACACACACACACACACACACACACACACACACACACACACACACACACACACACACACACACACACACACACACACACACACACACACACACACACACACACACACACACACACACACACACACACACACACACACACACACACACACACACACACACACACACACACACACACACACACACACACACACACACACACACACACACACACACACACACACACACACACACACACACACACACACACACACACACACACACACACACACACACACACACACACACACACACACACACACACACACACACACACACACACACACACACACACACACACACACACACACACACACACACACACACACACACACACACACACACACACACACACACACACACACACACACACACACACACACACACACACACACACACACACACACACACACACTCACACACACTCACACACACACACACACTCACACTCACACACACACACACACACACACACACACACACACAGATTTCAACATGCATATTAGAATATATCATTATAATGTTACAGGTTATGAGTCATGCGCTTTCGCTAATTTAGCTCCAAGGGAGCAAGTTGCAGGATTCGCCGATGACGACGAGGAAATAAATATAGATTATTTGTAATTTAATAAAATAAAAAATTAATTGGAAAAATGAAATTTATTTTATTCAATTTATTTCAGATTTACTTATCCAGCTATTGTGGCTGTTGTCGAAACCCAGCCATTTTACAAAAATTTTATTTTTGCGCTTCATTAATACTCTTTCAATTAGATAAATATCGGGATTTTCAACTCTAAGTAGCACTTGCTTATAAAAACCACCGGCGATGGGTTCATCTTGATAGTCTTTCAGACTGAACGTCACAGGGTTCGTATTTTTCACTTGATGTATTGTAAATATTTCCGTTGTCCAGTTTGGAGTATAACCCTTGGCAAATATATTTTTAAATTTGCTTATCCTCACTTTGTCACCGCGTCGAAATTTCGTCGACTTTTTTTTCAAGGGTTCTCGAGTCGTGAAAACGCGTTGTAATAGCTGCTTCTCATTCTCCGAGTTCACGTGTTTCGGCTCCATTTTAATTGTGTGATATACACTATTGTTATATTCGGAAATCAAATTTTTGAGAATATCGGTCCACTTGTAGCTTCCACGAAGACTAAATTGCATCCACATTTTATTTTTCAAGGTACGATTAAAACGCTCGCAGATTGATGCTTTCAAATTACTGTATGTCGAGTACATATGAATATTATACTTTTTCATGAGAGTTTGAAAATCGGCATTATAAAACTCTTTGCCCTGATCGACATGTAGGTTCTCTGGTATGCGTCCCTTTGCAAGTATAGATCTCATGGCGCTCGTTGTATCTTTAGCGTTCTTGCTCCTCATTGGCACGGCCCAGGCGAACTTGGAGAAGACATCGATGACGGTTGGGAGAAATTTATGATTGCCGTTTTGCCGCGCGTAAGCCGACCTGTCCACAAGGTCCGCTTGCCAAGTCTCATCCAAGCCTCGTATATCCACATGCCGACGAGGATAGTTTCTGCGTGCGGGCTTATATAGTTCCTGCACCAGCGCTCGCTTCTTCTCGCTCATTTTTTCTCAAGGATGTTTAATCGAGCGTCAAGCTGGGAAAACATGCTAAGCATGGACACTTGTAGGTTTTCGCATCAGCATTCACAGTTTTGAGACCATCTTTTATCTCGGCTGCAAGATCTTCAGTTATTTGCGCACTAATTCTCTCTATTTTATTCCGTAAGTCGGTATTTAACGTGTTGACTTTATCTTTTATAGTAGTTTCAAAACCTTTAACCAATAGCGTTCTACTTTCATCTACACTAGGACCTCGATTTAACGGCCAGTGGCGGGACCGGCTGCGCATCACACCTTGTTAAATCGAGGTATGCGTATGCCCGCCCATGCTGTATCTGCGCATCGGCACTCCGTGCTACGGGCCTGATCGGGGAGACTTTAAGCGTCCCCCAGCATCTCCCACCACGCGAAAAACCGATCGATAAATGCGACATGGTGGGGACTGTCTATTAAATCGAGGGCCATTAAATCGAGGTCCTAGTGTATTTCCTCACGTAAGTTCTTAGTTACGTTTCGGGCTTTAGCATTCAGTACCTTTAAGCTGATAGCGTCGTGGTCCGCTTCGGGAATCCCAACGTTGCAGAGTCGCTTGTTCTGCAAATCGTAATGTCCGTCTTTTGTAATCTTAAATCCAATGCCCGGAGGGCCACGATTGAGCGCACTTTTATTATCCAGCTGTCGTCCAAACACGTCGACATTCATTTCGTGAATGCGCGAAATTGCGATGATAAATGTATTAATAAATGATTTGAGCCTCACGCAATTCTTCGATAATCGATATGATTTCATTCGAGTGAGATAAGTTTCCGGCTGCTTGAGATGCGAGGAGTAAACGTAGACGGTCCACTAGTTCATTGGGATCGTCCCAATAAATATAATCGAATCTCGCGTCTTTTCTAGCCACTTTATACTTTGGCATACCTTTACCCGTGTGCGTATCAACTATTTTCGCGATATAAGTCTTGAATTTCAAATTTTTATCCGTCCGTATTGCTTCATCTGCTTTATAATATTTCTTACGGGCATTCGTGGCAATTACAATGTTCTCATAATTTTTCAAATCGTTGGATGTCAGATCCTCAACGCGGGGCACTTTTTTGAACAACAGTTCCGCTAATCCAACAGTTTTTGGATAATTTTTATTTCGTACACGAATATGCTGAGAATCAAAAAATATTGGAGAATCTCCAATCATTAATTTATTGTTAGCGAGGTTTGGTATACCGTATGAGACATCCAAGGTTGATTTTCTATTTGTCTGCAGCAATACTACATACTCATTTATTAATTCATCAACATTCACAGCTGTATCCTCCCCCTGCTTTCCCTCTTCCTCACCGTATGCAGACTTGAAAGACAAATCTTCCAACATTGGATCATCTTTAACTTCACGGTCGCCATCCTCAATATGTTCTTCTTCTCTTTCTTCTTCAACACGATCTTTTACTTCCTCCTTAACTTCCTGTTTCATCTCTAACATCTCGTTTTTCCGCATCACCAGTTGTTCCAATGGCGTTACTATTGGCTTAAAGACATTTTGCATTGTCTGTTCAGCATTGTCTTTACCGATTTTTATCATCCGATGTTTTCGTCGAATTGCATCGCTCGCTTTGACGATTTGACGCAATACGTCTTTTTTCTCCTCCAAAAGTTTGTTCATGTTGTCAACCTCGAGTCAGAGATGATACTGTCTCCAATGCACGTTTACTTATGACTGAGAAAAGAATCGAACCCTCGTCTATATCTACCCTCATTCATTTGACTATACTTGTCGATCGTGATGAATCCATACTTGTCATCATTCCAGCATTCTGAGCACATATTTTTAAACTGTGTATATGACATATCAGTATTGACATGATCATTATACCCATGTTTGAGGTTCATCTCATCTTGCTTAAATAGAACCACAAAATTCGTATTGTCACGCACGAGATGTTTAGGAATACGAGCATAGGTCTGGCAAAGATAGAAACAGTCGAAATTTCTGTGTCGTCCCATGGCGAAAAAGGCTCTAATGTTATCCTGTTTTTCACATGCCACGTCATCGAAGATAAATATTGAGTTGGGGTGTGCATCGCTGGGTGTCACCACTTGTTCGTGCTCATTGAATGGGAAATATTCAACACCGCTCACGGGCTCGAGTAATCGTGCGCGCAATGTATATTTTGGCTGATTGAGGGATTTAGAATAAAGGTAAACGTTCTCGAATCTGAGACCATTAGGATGTGTTATGAGGGAGAGTAAAGCGTTCGTTTTACCACAGTTCGAGGAGCCACAGAATACTGCGCGAATGCTGTTAGGCAACAAATCGCCATGACGTTTTTCGCGCGGTTCACCTCCCCGCATAAATTCATCGAAATTCATTACAGGCAGTTCCCCGTGAAAATGCTGTTAGTCAGGTAAAGGTATTAAAATAAGTCTGATCGTGTCAAAAAACTGATTGCTACAAACGAATTTTGGTAGCCGTTTATTGAAAACTATAAGAGAACAAGATATGATAACGTGTTAGATCTCTCACGCTGGATGGTTGACGAACAACTGGCGAATTTTCAAACAATATATGAGAAGAACGTAGTAATGTTAAAGTAGTAGTTACAGTAGTGTGTGAGAGGCGAGGTGTACATAGATTTGCGCGCTCCGTGTCCGTGAAGGAATTTTTGTGTTTACAATACAAAACGAAAGGGAATATATACTTTGCCGCAACATAGGGATTATTCACCAGTCGAGCAGTCATCCCTGATATGATCGGTCGTGCTTTGGTCAATAGTGTGATTGACAAGCTCCCTGTCGAGCTGCATCTACCTAGGTATCAGTATTGTGGACCTGGTATAAAGTTATCTAAACGTCTCGCACGAGGTGATCGAGGTATTAATCCATTGGATGCAGCCTGCAAGCAGCACGATATCGCATATTCGAAAGAAACTAGCCTCGAAGCGAAAACTTTGGCCGATAAATTACTGGCCGAGCAGGCTTGGAAACGAGTATACGCCAAAGACGCGGGTATTGCCGAGAGAGCAAGCGTTTGGGGCGTGGCAAACATCATGAAGGCCAAAACTAAACTAGGCATGGGGCATTGCGTGAAAAAAACAAAATTAGGCATGGAACAGAATAAAATCGTTGATGAGAAAAGCCGTGGTCGAAGGGGTGCTCGGAAACCTTTCCGAGCTAGAAGGCTAAAAGCAAGAAGGCTAAAAGTAAATTGCGCATTCTACCAGCGCCTCGTAAAATTGGGTGGTACTTGCCGCTCCTCCTGCCGATATTTACCGGTCTAAGTGCTGCTGGAGCACTGTCAGGTGGCGCTGCTTCCATCGCTAAGGCTGTAAATGCGGCTGAAGCTGCTAAGCGGGAATTGGATGAGAGTAAGAGACATAATAAGATGATGGAAGCTGCTGCTTTGGGTAAAGGTCTGCATCTAAAACCGTACAAGAGGGGGACGGGTCTTGGTTCAAAAAACGGAAAGTCACGCTGCCTCCCTAAGCCTTAACTGATGCTGATCTGCTCAAATATGCAAAAATCATGGAAATTTCACACTTTCGCGGAGTTTTTATGAGAAATAAATTGCCGAAAAGTGGACCGGCAAAATACGAATCAGCAATTATCAATTTAGATGAGGATATGGGACCTGGTACACACTGGGTTGCATACAAAAAGAGGGGGGGGGGGGGGAATGTTATGTACCTTGAAAGTTTCGGCAATCTTCAGCCTCCAGTCGAGTTGATGAAATATTTTGGTGTTGGTAGCGAGAATTACAATTATAAGGGATATCAGAAGTATGCTACAGTCGAATGTGGGCACTTATGTCTAAAGTTTCTCTGCCAGTAATTGAGTGGCAAAGAAAAATATTCTCTATATAAACGTGCATAATGATGAATATAGAATCAGTTGACTATTTGCCGTCGTCATGGATGGTAGTTTTACACTAACTATTTCCGGGACGTCGTCTACACTTGAAGCTCAATATTTTCCCCCCATCGAACTTTCACCCCACAAAAACTACACTTTAGGGCTCATTGAATTACTGACCTTCAATTCTATTCCTAATATAGCTGATGGTAATAATAAAATTTATGTGGGAGATAAAATATTAACCATACCGACGGGTAGCTATGAAATAGATGATATCGAGAAGTACGTGCAGGCAGAGTTGCCGAATATTTCTATTATGATTAAACCCAATAGCAATACTGTACGCAGTGGAATCAAGTGTAATCGCGATATAAATTTTAAGCCTAATGATTCTATCGGCTCTCTCTTGGGTTTCACACCGCGTATTCTTGTAGCCAATAAAAGGCATACATCTGATCTCCCCGTAGCTATTCTCAAAGTGAATGCTTTGCATATAGAGTGCAGCATTACCGCCGGTGCCTATATTAATGAGCGAAAAGCTTATACGATTCACGAGTTTTTCCCGTTTGTACCATCTGGATATAAAATCATTGAAGTTCCATCGCACGTCATTTATCTACCAATCACGAGCAAGACAATAGATAACATCCAGCTTCGGATAGTAGACCAAGACGGAGATTTAGTAAATTTTCGCAGCGAAGTCATAACCATACGATTACATATAAAATCATGGGTATAGTCTTCAATAAAACCCATAATATCAAGTCATCATGGATGAGCGTGACCAGTCGCCGATCGACACTCGAAGTGCTAACACCTCAGAACGTAATACTTCTAAAGAATTTGGGTCTGACAGTGCGCGGAAAAAGCGCATAAGGTATTATTTATTCTGTGCCCTCTGCATCTGCTGTGTAAAATGGAGGAGGAAATAGTAAATATACAAAGTCCCATCGTCTTCGATGAATCTATAATACACTGCGAGATTCATGCTCATAAGCCGTATGCATCGTCAACTTTCAATAACAGCGATGAGATACGTATTTCCATCCAACATCAGGATCTATGTCTTCTACCAAGCAAAAGTTTTATATATATATGCGGAAAACTGACTAAAGGCGATGGTGCAGCGCTTGCCTCCACAAGCCTCGTCAATAATGCTATTTGCTTTTTGTTTGAAGAAGTACGATATGAGCTCAACGCTATTGAAATTGATCGAAACAAAAATGTAGGTCTTACGAGTCTAATAAAGGGATATTCATCTCTGAGTCCCGGTAAGAGATCTATGCTCGAGAACACGGGCTGGCTTGATGTTGAAGAAACGATGCAAATCATAGATGCAGCGGGCAACTTTGACGTATGCATACCGCTAAGTATACTGCTCGGTTTTGCCGAAGATTATCGAAAAATTGTCGTAAATGCCAAGCATGAGCTGATTCTATCGAGATCGAAGACTGATGATAATGCTATTGTACGGAGGACTGACGAGAAGTTCAAACGTGTATTGCAAAAAGTAGAATGGCTTGTACCATACGTGAGAGTCTCCGATCAGCATAAAATACAACTTTTGAAGTTTATCGGCAGAGATGCGCCAATCTCTATGAGCTATCGTACGTGGGAACTGTATGAATATCCGCTGCTCCCCGCAACCTCGACGCATGTTTGGACCGTCAAGACTTCTACTCAGCTGGAAAAACCGCGATATGTCATTCTCGCTTTCCCGACTGATCGGGAATATAAGAAAAAGAAGAACGCGAGTAACTTCAATCATTGTAATCTCGCCGATGTTAAACTATATTTGAATTCCCAATGCGATCCATATGGAACCCAACATATTGAACCCAAACATACAGCAAAACCAGTACGCCCTACTATACGAGATGTATGCAAATTTTCAGAATACTTATTACAACAGGGAAGCGGAGCCGTTGTTAAAAAAATCCGAGTTTCTAAAGTATGCCCCTCTAGTCGTCATCGACTGTTCGAAGCAGAACGATTTTCTCAAGTCAGGCCCAGTTGACATTCGTCTCGAATTTGAAGCAAGAAATAATATTCCTGCTAATACATCCGCGTATTGCTCGATTCTACATGATCGTATTGTTGAGTACAATCCAATAAGTGGCGGGGTAAAAAAATTGGTATAAAACCTTCAAAGATGAACCGACTCTCTTCAGTCAGCGCCATGGACTTTATTGTCGATCTGAAGATCGACGACGATGGGCTTCAGGAGACCCATAAACGAATTTGTGCTCAAAGAAATAGCATTCGTGGAAATCTCTGACAACACCGAACCCCTGACGTTTTTCTTCAAACCTCCAACCCCATGGAACTCTCTACCAGCGAAGTACAAAACGATGAATTCATGGCTAGAACGAAATTTTCATGGGATACGATGGAATTCAGGCGACACGCCGTACGAAGCTGCTGGAACAACAATTCGAGCTATCTTGAACAAGCCCATCTACGTGAAGGGATTAGAGAAGAGGACGCGGTTAGCGCAATTCACGGATTCGTCGGCACATATTGTCGATATGGAAACTCTCGATTGTCCATCATTGCAGAAATTATCGAAAATATCGAACAACAGAGGATGTTCTCATCATCCCCATGACTCAAAATATAATTGTGCCAACGCAAACGTGAAATCTTTAAGGAGCTGGTACATTAGGCATTGTGTAAACGCAGTATTTTTTAAATAAATAAAAACATTTTATCGAAAAATATATGTATGTTTTTTATTGAATTAAACCATAGGAAATTGTTTTACATATTCGGTTTCAATCCAACTTATACATTTCGCACCACACGTCATCTATAGTGTTTTTTTTTTACTTTTTCAACCATGTGCACTCATGGATTCAAACACTTTTTTCAGTGCCACCATCGTTCGCGTAGAGTCACGACCCCATAGTAGGCGCGATGGATTGATGGTTCGATGGCGTCAGATGCCTTTGAAGTCTACGCTGTTATATTTCCCACCGAAGTAGTTCATATAGAGTTAATTTGTATGCGCAGCGTCGATCATCTCTATGAATATTTCTTGTTCTCGTCGAACGCTTTCACGAATCTTGCAAGTAGGAATACGGAGAAATCGTTGGTGATATCCGCCACGATCCTCCTCCCGAATTTCGTTCCGACTATTCTCAGGTCGGAGATCGTATGATCTGCCTGAACGGAGAGTTCAGCCAATTTTTTTGTTGGCAAAAATTCCACCATTTTTCCCACCTTGTTGATACTTGTGAAATCCATTTCGACTTATTGATGTATTCTTCAATGTATTTATAATGAAGCTCAGATCAGACCTCGTACGTATAAGATTTTTTACTTCTTCGATATTTTTTAAAAGCAAGAGCAATCGTTCCTTTAGCTCACGTAGCCTGTCTTGCATGTCAACTGGTGCAGTTGAGACGTGCATCTTAATATTATATAAGCCCTCCAAATTCCCGACCCCCACCAACTCTCAATTCTAGGACCCAATAGGATTTTTCGCACTTTCCTCCGCCCACACTTTGCGGCGACACATTTGACAATTCCGTACAGAGGGTGCAGGGCCATCGATATGAGTCATGATGTGGGGCGTATTCCAATGTTCCATACTAGGCAGATATGACATAATTTCGGCGTCTGCACGAAGATTTTGGGGTAAACGATCATAAAACATATGAATTGATCAACTAAAATATTTTAAAATCGTAGACTTTGTTCTATTCTTAAGATCACCCCTTCATAATTCCCACGGATATTTGGCTCCGAGAACGCCATCAGAATATCCGTCCATGTTGATAGCAAGAATGCGACTAAGCGTGTCATAGCGGCATTCCATGAACATCAAAGCCTCATTTTCCGGCGGTTTGTCACGATATGTAAACACTGTGCAGGCTCAAGCGTGTTCAGACATGCAAGATGGCATCATCCGCTCTCGAAGGTAATGGGAGGGCTCGAAACAGGTCGAAACACGTCGAAGGCGCATATCAGTATACCATTTTCCGTTAAATTTTTTTCTCCCTCAATACAGATTCAATCAGTTTGCCGCATTTTTCAATTCTTAATCAAAATCGCTTACGATCACGTGCAACTTCTTCCCACCGGCCTCGGCGAGCGGCTCTATACGCATAATCACATGCATACATCACGTGAATTTGAGCTCGAGTATCAAATCAAACGTGCTTTTCCATATTTTCAATCTCCTTCTCATCCCAATTTCATCGCGGTTTCAAAAAATATCTGCCACAGCACCCTGCGCTACATCTGCTCACGCACCAGTCAGTGATAGGGAACCGTTTATATAAATTTGGTCAGAAGAATACCTGTTAGGGGCATTTCGATGTATTTCCTTCAGGTGCCGAGGACCGGCGAGACACTATCATAGGCGTCTCTAAGATTCTATGTTTGGCCTTTTCCAGACTGCGGTCTGGTCCTTAGCACACAAACAGAAATGATTTATGACCAACGATAAGGTTGCAGCAAACAGACGCACTGGCTCGGGAGGGTAGTGTGGTGTGGGGTTGAAAGGTCTAACGCTCCAGCCCGCTATTTACTTGTTAGAGATAACAATATTCCAATGCCAGTGTTACGTCCTCACCTTCGATTTTTCTCATCTCGGCCAAGAAAAGCGCGGCTTTCCCTTCAACACGTTATTCGAGATAAAATCGGAATTGGCCAGGTTATTGCCTTGTTTTGAGCCTAATCTTGCGGAAAATTGCTCAGGATGGGCGGAGAGTGCATAATTTGGTAACAATGGCAAATTAAAATAAAATCTCACGAACAAAACTCTTTAATTTTCGCGAGATACATCGGAAAATACTACTAAATTGTAATTCGGCAAAATCGGACAAATAAACTCGTAATATAAAGGGACAAAAATTGTATGATCACATTAAATAAATTCTGAATAAAACGGGAACTAAACTGTTACTGACGCGGAAGAAAATAAACTACAGGGCCATCCTCAAGATAAGCCTCCTGGGGTTTATCCGCACAAACTGCAAGGACAAACGAAATTATCGCGAGCACTAAAATGACCCCTACTACAACGACAGCTATCTTTAATTGGAAAAGGTTTATGGTCGATTGACAGGACAACTCTCACAAAAACAAAAATCAACACAGAATTTACTCAACCACGACTCGATTGAATTTTTTAATCACTCAAAGAAATTCAAAATTCTCCGAAAATGAATTTAACCACGGATAATGCATAAAATTTATATTGGAAATGAATATCAAATGATAAACACAAAAAACACTATTGATCCATTAGTTTCCGGAACAAAACGTGAATGACTCAAATGAATTTAACTCGCACATATTTCACTGAATTTACAAACATGAGCACTTCCTAGGAGAAAATAAATTCACACGAAAAGTAATCCTACCATTGATTGAAACACGAACAGGTTTTTCGGAATGATTTACTTGGAACATTGAAATAATCGAATTGCACAAACAAAAATGAAAATAATTTTAAAGGACGCGAAATAAATTGGACAAAGAATTGAACTTAAACATGAGGAAGATAAAATTGGGAAAATAATTTTGATCAGACACTTTTCGCAAAACTGAAGTTAAGTTGACATAACTCTTCACAAAACTGAATTTAATACAAAAATCTGAATTTCCATAAAACACAAAAATCTGAATCTCCATAAAACTGAATTTCACACAAAAAAATATCTGAATCTAAAACGACAAAAATAACGCGAAAAGGGAAAACAACGACGAAAATATTTCATAGACCTTCAACGGTGAGTAACCCGGTAGTTTCGGTTACGGGCTTCGAGCCGTCTTGGGGTGTCGACCGGGGTCGGAGACACCGCGCAACACGAACGAAGATATACTGACACATGCGAGAAAACATTTTGAGATACTTACTACTTCGATGATTATGGAAACAAAGTGAGGTAATAGGCCCGGCAAAAATGGAATCATGACGACGATGAAAACGATGCAGAATGAAATGATGGCGCGGTGAAAGTAAATGCTCAGCCGAGATTGATATATAACGGTGAAATCGTTTTATTCCGCGTAAGGAAAATATTGGTTCACACAAAAAATGTCTTTTTTTTCTTCCCACCAAAAATAAAATGTTCGTTCAAAAAGTAAAAGGTTCGTTCAGAAAAATGAAATGTTCGTTATGGAATCCACGGAGACAGTTTGAATAAAATAAAATAAAACGGAGAACTTGGAGATATTGTGGTCAAACGATGAAAAGTATGTAAAAGAAAAATGAATTCACGCGACGAACAGCGATTCTGCTTAAAAATTTCTCCGGACTTTCTGAACGTTCTGACATACCGCGACTTCAAACTAAGATCTACTCTGGCATCCGACTGCCAGCGATTCGTTACTTAAAATTTTCTCCGACTCTGACGAACATACCGTGGGCTCATTACCCGGTCTTATATAGGGTCCTCTAGGATAACTTAGTTTCGGCGGTGGGGAGGTACGCCCTTAGACGCCTTAGACGCTCCAGGCTCCTCCGCCGCCTCCACCTCGCATCCCCGATGATCCCCTGGAATCTATAGTATCGAAAATTTATACTTATGATTAACATGAATTCATCCTTATAATATAATATTCACTCCTGCATTCCTTTATAATAATTATTTCATTAATACCTAATAATCAGAAAACGAATTTCTCGTACATACGCCGTCTTTTCATGAAGACGCTCACTCTGTCTCTCTCATACTTACATATTTCGTATTTACTTTCTCACTCACTCTATCCCTCGTTTTGGAAGTACCACACAGCGGAGGAGTAAACCCCTCTTTTTCATTCTGGTCACTCTCTCCTTCTCATCCCTCCATGCTTGCATTTGACTTCTCCTATGGGCCACGCGTTGACCCGTCATAGGCTCTCGATGTCACACACACACACACACATACATACACGTACATTTCCATTCGTCTTTTCTCATTCGTACTCTCGTTCGGTGACAACTTCTCCTCTGTTTCTCTGTATCTTTCTCGCTCTGGATTTCGTTCGATCTTTTCTCTCATTCCATTCATTCCTATTTCTTTTTTTTTTGATGATTCACCATGCGGAGGTTCTGATGCAATGGTGTATGACATGCAATTTCTTTTGGATTATAATTAATTCATTCCAAATTTTCCAATAATTACACAAAATAAAATCATTTTGCCATATCTCAATTACTCAAAATACTCATACTTATTAACCAGTTATTCAGATTCTACGTTTGTTACAATAATTGAAAATTCTATCTATATACTCCGGATCTTGTGCAATTTTATGATTCCAGCTTTATCATTTCTCTTACTTGTCATTACAGGAAAGATCTATCTTCATGCTGAGGCAACAACCACACATACATTTATTCATCAAACTCGTAATTATTATATGAAAAGGATTCGTTCACAATTTTCATTTCCACATAAACCTTTACCCATGCATTACGAAATCTCCTGAAATCTTTGAATTTGGTCGTTGTTAATTAAAAAGGGAAAGTTAATTAAATAATGCGCTTGCTACGCTTTTGGGGTCTTTGTTGGATTTGATGCCGAATTTTGGTGTCGCCCCTCCTTCATAGGCGAGGGCTTGGATTCGTATGTCGATGGGACATACGCCTTCCGAATCCCAGGACTTGGGACAAAGCGCTGCTTGCTCTCTTTCTTTGGCTATAGACTCGGCGTTCTCTTCGTGCAGCATAAACATTCAGTGCTCATTAAATTGGAGTCCAATAACAGTCCAAGCATAAACAGATATTCTCAAAAGTTTGTTTAATTTTGGTCGTCGATGATTGGGTGCTTCGTCGAAATCTTTCTTCCATCGAGTCTCCTCGACTCGACCAACGCGTTAATTTATCGATCACTTGCAGAGCTCATGTAGACCGCCCATGAGAATTATCCGATGACTTTTTCCAGACGCCGTACCCAAAAAGTCGTAACAAGGATAAAACCTCCCATAATTTCGGAGCATGAAAAAAAAAAGAAAAACAACAAAGATTCAAAGAAAAATTCTCTTCTCTTCGACCAATTCCAATTCATGGAAATCCCGACCTAGTTCAAAATAAAATTGAACATTTAAATGCAATTATCTATAATCTAACGCCACCTTTACCATCACCGATGACCTGACCCAGGTACCCATGCTCATTCTTGATTTTACATTTTTACATCCGTTCACTCACGTACTTTCGGGAATTCAGTTCATAAAGTCTTCATTCGGGGATAAGGAAAAAGAGGATCACCGGTCACTTAGATTTAGATGAGCCATACACGTTCTATCTCTCCTGCTTTCCTTCTCACACACACACCCAAAGAGACCGCCTGTGGTTCTCACGAAGGCAAAGACTTTGCACTTGGCCTGTATTAGTGTCCCATGCACATTGTTCTTCGTTGTGCACAAAGGCCCACCACTTCTGAGTAATCTGATGCCATGGCCAAAGATTTCTTCAGCATCGACGGATGTTTTTCTTCACGCCCGACGATGGACGTTTTGTTATAAAGAGCTGCGATATCGACGCCGCCATGGCGTCACCTCTCGATAATTTATGCTCACTTGAGACCATATTCGTGCCGACGGCTTGATTTGAAGACAGCCCGAACTATCCGAGTTCTCCAGAGAAAAAAAACGTTTCTCTCGTATGACCGGGTCCCTTTCCTCGTATTGAATTTTATTGAGAATCAAAAGATATAAGTAATCTCAAATCGATGCAAAAGTCCCGAAAGTCGCGGGACGTTACACCAGCATGAAAGACAAGCTGCACTGCAGCTGTCAGAAATAGCGGCATTCTATTACCACCCTCAGAGCTAGCCCCCCCCCCCCCCCCCTCCCTCACCCGTCAATGCCTTGACCCACTCCGGTTGCTAGAGCCCCCCCCCCTCCGATCGGCTCCGTGCATTCCGGCTCTTAAAGATAGCCCCCCACCCCCCGGGTTCATGTCTCGGCTAAGTGGTTCATGTCTAAGCTAAAAAATGTCGGTAAATGTCGGGGTAGGGATCTTGACCCAGAACCGGTACTGTTTCTCTACTGTAAAAGCTGATGTTAGCAATTTGCCAAAAATTGATATGTTTATGGTTTGTGAATTCATTAAATCCAGTGATGGGTTCAACGCCGCCAAAATTCGCAACTCAAAGGCTGCAATGTAAGTATAACTCAAAGCATTATTCGTTTCTAAGTGCTTTTTAAAAAAAAGATAAAAACCTACGGGGATCACGTGATAGGTTATGTCTGCCTCCAAAGAGATGGGGATGTTTGCAAAGTAAAGTGCAAAGTATGTCCTGAACACCGAGTCCGAAACCAAGGATATTCTGTTCCATCGACTATCAATGAACAAGATGAAAAAATAATTAACGTGGAATGTCATGACTGTGCAGCAGCCAGAGGTAAGCTTAAACACAGCACCGAGGCAATGAATTACACCTAGAGAAAAGATTTCTTAAAATTCAACAAAATTTATTCAACTGAAATAAATTTATTTTTTTAATATATGAACCTAATAGACTTTTATTTCTTCCAGAGAAATTTATTTGTTTAAAAAATTTATTACTTATGAACGCTCGATATTGTTTGAAATAAACAAAATTTTATTTGCCCTCAGCAAATGTTTTGTTTGTCCTGAGCAAATTTTTTGTTTGCCTGAGCAAATTTTTTGTTTGTCCTGAGCAAATTTTTTATTTGTTTTTAAGAAATAAATTATTTGAGTGAAGATTGCAGTTTATTAAACGGAAATAACCCATTTATTTGAAAGGTGCGTTGATTCGGGTTATATTAAAAAAAGATTTTTTTTTTTAAACAATTTCCGTTTATTTTTAAAAAGCGTAAGGTACAGTAATTCGATACGTACTGTGAAACTTCCTAAGATGCATCGACGTTGTATCTTTTAAATCTAATACAGAGATCATTTGTACATGTGGATACTGAATTTGAGATACATCAATTACGTACGAATGCGTGTGTTCATCGGAGCCATAAACACTGAGGTGCTTGAACGTAAAATGTAAAGTTAGCTCGTGAACGAAAAGCTGGGATACTAATCCGAAAAGAGGTAAATCATCCTCGACACCCACATATAGCACCGTTTGTCCAGCTTTGTACAGACGACCGTTATATTTGACCCATTTGTACGTAACATGGCTCTCATCAAACGCGTAATAATCGCCGGACGTATCACGAGCTCATTTCTCAAGCTCATCCTTGAAAATTGAGTCATCATAAAGATAATACGCGAGTCGTAGTTGTTGAGTGACAGCGATTGTGTGGCAAATATTGATACGACTGCCGGTCATTGTCGCAATAGTTTTTCCTTGAGCATGCTTAGCTTCGAAACGCATCCTCTAATAAAAAGTTCATGGAGTCGATATATCGAAATATCGAATTTTTGAAGCCTCTTTATTCGTGCTGTGATTGGTCGCTTGGCTTTTATACACGGGAATTCTGAATTATCCGAGTTCCGCTGTCAGTTTGACAGTTGCGTGTATACGCGTGCGGTTATACGCTACTGTTAGACATACATGTTTTTATTTGTAAGAAAGTAGCATATGTACGAAAAATGATTTTATTTCGAACGAACATGCTCCATTCTTTTTAGCTAGGAGTGTGAAGCACATTTCAACTCACCATTTTTTTCGATTGCGAAAAAAGGATTTTTTATATTTGACTTAAAATAAGTTATAATTCTAAACTGAAATGGAATAAAACTGCAAAATTATTTTTATTCCACATATATTACATCCTATAATTTCGATAAATTAATCACTGGATTATAGTGAAAATACATTATATGTTATGAATAATAATAATAAAAATAATAAATTAAAAATCGTTGTGAAGAGACAAGAAGAAAATAATGATGAATAATACGAGAATCCATGGAAACGAGCTCGAAGGGTCCAGGATTACGTGGTTTTCACCAATTTCTAAAAATCTTAGTATCCAGGTCGACGATGCTGCTGTTATTGAATTCCAGGTCAACTTCGTCTTGGTTTTTAATGTCCAGATTGACGCCTCCATGGTTTTCAATATCCAGGTCGACGGCTCCATGATTTTTGGTCTCTAGGTCGACGTCTTCAAGATTTTTTGTGTCCAGGTCGACCGCTCCATGATTTTTGGTCTTTATGTCGACGTCTTCGATATTTTTGGTCCAGGTCGACAGCTCCACGGTTTTTGGTGTCCAGGTTAACCGTTCCATGATTTTTGGTCTCCAGGTCGACGTCTTCAATATTTTTGTGTCCAGGTCGATTTGGTCTCTAGGTCGACGGCTTCAAGATTTTTAGTGTCCAGGTCGATGACTCCATGATTTTTGGTTTCTAGGTGGACGTCTTCAATATTTTTTGTGTCCAGGTCGACAGCTCCACGGTTTTTCGTGTCCAGGTCGCCGGTTCCATGATTTTTGGTCTCTATTCGATATTTTTGGTATCCAGGTCGACAGCTGCACGGTTTTTTGTGTCCAGGTCGACGGCTCCATGGTTTTTGGTCTCTAGGTCGATGGCTCCATGATTTTTAGTCTCTGGGTCGACGTCTTCAATATTTTTTGTGTCCAGGTCGACAGCTCCATAGTTTTTGGTCTCTAGGTCGACGGCTTCAAGATTTTTAGTGTCCAGGTCGATGACTCCATGGTTTTTAGTCTGTAGGTCGACGTCTTCAAGATTTTTTGTGTCCAGGTCGACGGCTCCAAGGTTTTCGATGTACAGAGGTTGACAGCTGTATGTTTTCCGGTTTCTAGGTCATCGGCTTAATAGTTTTCGAGATCCAGGACAACGTCTCCGTAGTTTTCGCTATCTAGGTCGACGCTCCATAGTTTTCGATATCTAAGTCGACGGCTCAATGGTTTTTGATGACACGGAAAATTTTAAGACATTTTTCTTCGTGAACAATTTTTGCTCGAGTCTATAGTTTGCGAAAAAAAAATTCGTCAAGTTTCGGAAAAAAAGTTTTCATTCAGATTTTCATTTTTGGCTAACCAAAACGTTAAAAAAATAAAGATAACCCATGAATTTTTAGTTTAGACATTGAGGTCACGACATTTATTGGTTTTAGGCATGAAAAAAAATCGTCAGGGAACGAAAAGTCAGTTACACAAAAAAACGTCATCGAAAAATCACGTCTTTTTGGCGTATTTTCGATTTTTCTATGGTTAAATTTTTTCTCGCGCAATTTTAACCATCACTATTCAAAAGAGCACACTCGAAGACATAGGGAACAGTGGTTCCCGATTTTTTTATGTTCGAATTAATCACATGGCAACAGCTCAAACTCAGATGTCAAAATTTTGTCCTTTAAATATCCATGGGGGAGTTTCCATAAAGTGTTTACCTCTAACATAAAATAATATATTATTTTTATTGGAAGGATAAAATATTGCAACATATACTTTCTCTATTTCAGATCGTTCGAGATCCGCAACTGATTAGGGTGATAATATTGATAGTAATGATGATGATTTGATTTGAGACACGATGATAATGATGACATGATGATGATTATTTGATATATAGAAATGACTGAAGTTGAGAAACGATCATAATGATCTGAATGCAATTGTGACACGTTTTCACATACACGTTTCACGTTTTTCAACAATTTTGCTCAAAGATTGAAAATTGCATCTTGCTATTGCCAACGAATTACTGAACGATTTAAGATTCAATAATTATACGAATTTTAAACTTCATCTGGCAATAAAATATAATTTGAATATATTACTACTCGTATTGACTCTTTTGCCTTTATTAATTCAACCATTGAAATTACATATCATTCGTGAATGCCACTTGGCTTGGTACTGATTGGATATCATCTTGAGAATATATATAAATATCTAATCAACTACATAAATATACACTAAAAATATTTCGGTACGATAAAGAGTAAATACCATATTAACAGAACCAGATTAATCTTTCCTGATGTAAAACAATATTACTTACAATACATAACAATGGGTAAACGAAAAACGGTTCGAACACCAGAAGAGGATGCAGAACTCAAACGCATTAGGTTGGAGAAAAAAGTTGAAAATCAACGCAAACGTCGAAACAAAAATTCTACAGCTGTACAAAGTTCTTCAAATAATCGACCTCTAGAAATACAGCCAGAAGTAGAATTTGATCGAGAAGTAGTAGTGCCAGGTCAACGCAACTTTCAATTAGAAGAAGAATTGCACCTAAGAGAAGAACTACTATCTAATCAGGTCAATAGAGATCATATTCGTAGATTAGTTGACAGACACCAACAACAACTACCTCGAGTACAAGAACGAGAAGACGGAAACCAATTTTTTGCAGGAATCATTGACAATGTGGAAGAACATTATGGTGGAGCTATGACTGAGCTATGCATACACTGCACAGCTGCACATTTCGCATCAGAAAAAATATCCAACATGCGGAATTAATTCCACGATTGCTGCAGTCACGGAAAAGTGCAGCTAGAACATCTACCAGAAATGCCAGCGGAATTACATACCTTATTCAACGGGACTCACGAAAAATCGAATATATTTTTCGAGCGAATTCGAAACTACAACGCGTCCTTTTCATGCGCTTCATTCAATGCCGATTTAATGAACTTTGAAGGACAACGTTCTGGGCCTTACTGCTTCAAGATACAGGGCCAAATTTATTATCAGATAAATACAGCTCTTCATCCAGCGCCCAATGAACTGCCAACGTACGGTCAGTTGTTTATAGTTGATTCCCACGAAGCAATCAGTTCTCTTCAACGACAAAACACTACCCTCGATCCAAGCATACTGGGAGTATTGGATCGTATTATGCGTGAAAATAATATCTCCGCTTAATCATATAAGATGATGGGGGAAGAACTGTGAACTCAAGAGACCAATCGATCTGATGACACACAAGCACCTGGCGAGTTACAATTACTTTTTACACTAAAACCAGGAATGGATCGCCGAAGATTCAATTTCCAACAAAGTAACGAGGTAGCGGCTGTATTTTCTATTACTGCTGATGGAGAGATTCCGGAATCGTACGTCACTGTATGCAATAAAAGTACGCGGAAACTACAATCGGTAAGTACAGTACTACCTCTCTAAGAGAGCGGTCTAGGGCGGTTAGGGGAAGAAATTCTCGAGAAATTCGTCGCCGAAGCCTTCCCGCACCGCTAGGTTAGCGCGCTCGAACATCGCGCATGTGGTAGCGTGTATGTGTTTCTCCACTCAAACTCGATAAGAGAGAGATTATTATATAAAGGAATATTATTCATTTGACAATCGTGTGACGTGCGATTTGCTGAAATCGCTCGCGATCTCTTATCGAATTGTCCGCGACAAACTCGAGAGGCCTCGGGTACACTGGACAGCTTGAGCTAGGTGGGGGAAGCCATTAAATGCGCTCAAGCGGAACGGCGGGGAAATTCTCTCTTATCGAGGGCTCTCTTAGAGAGTTAGTACTGTACTATGGATCCTAATGTTGAACCCTGGGTGTATCCACTGTTTTACCCATTTGGTACTCGAGGCTGGCATCGAGATCTGAGACAAACAGATAATACTCAGAAACGAACATCCAGAGAAGCTTACACTAGATATCGGATGGCAATCCGCGAAAACGATCACGGAAATTTCATTCTTCTGGGAAGGCGTGTTTTTCAACAGTGGGCAGTGGATAATTATGTGAAAGTCGAGAAGGATCGCATACAGTTTATAAAACAAAATCAAGCTAAGATACGTGCTGAAACTTACTCGGGATTAGTAGATTACCTGGACACTACTGCACACGCCACAGACGCACGTGTCGGGAAAATAGTCATATTACCCTCCACATTTAGTGGGTCACCGCGAAATATGATGCAACACTACCAGGATGCCATGGGAATCGTACGAAAATTCGGAAAACCGGATCTCTTCATTACAATGACTTGTAATCCAAACTGGCGTGAGATAAAGGAAAATCTTCTTCCTGGTCAGCAACCATCGGACAGACCAGATCTTACAGCTCGTGTCTTTGATATAAAAAAAAACATTTACTCGATTTAATAGTTCGACAACATTTCATTGGAGAATTAAGAGCATTCGTGTACACAATTGAGTCGCAGAAGCGAGGTTTGTAGCATATTCACCTGTTGGTGACATTGAAGAACAAATTGTCAACGCCGCAAATGGTCGACCGATGCATCTCTGCTGAAATTCCTGATCCAAATTTGCATCCCGGTTTGCATTGGATCGTTATGGGCAACATGATCCATGGACCTTGTGGTACATGGTGTGAGGTGAACGGAAAATGCTCCAAACACTTTCCGAAACAATTTCGAAACGAAACCACGATGGATGCTGACGCTTATCCACAATATCGTCGAAGAAATACCGGAGCTTCGTACGAACGTCGCGGAGGACACGTCGTCGACAATCAATGGGTCGTACCTTATTGTCCGACGTTGTCGCTTATTTTCAATTGTCACATCAACGTAGAAATTGTAACAAGCGTCACAGCTCCAAAGTACTTGACAAATACATTTTTAAAGGACACGATGCAGCTGCTATTCAAATTACAAACAAAGAAGATGGAGGAAATGAAGAACGCGTTATTAATCACGATGAAGTCACGGATCACATTGAAGCTCGTTACGTTGGACCAAACGAAGCAATTTGGCGTATCTGTGATTTAAAAAATGCAAGAGAAAAGCCATCCCGTAATACGTCTTCCGGTACATTTACCAAACGAGCACAATGTGACAATACCGGCGGACATGAACAACGATGGAATAAGGAACGCTATGAATCAGATAGGTATGCTGAACGATTATTTCGCGTTAAATTGTCGCGATGAATTTGCGAGACAATTTATATATTCCGACATTCCATCACATTATGTGTTCAAAAGATCAAAGGTTGATGGGCAAACTGTTTGTAGGTGGGAGAAACGACAGCGTAAACATGACGCGTTTGGACGAATGTATTCGGTGAGCCCTGCACAAACTGAATTATTTCATCTTCGGTTACTTTTGTTGAAGGTTAAAGGAGCCAAGAGTTTCAACGATTTGAGGACCATTAATGGTCAAGTTTGCGAAACTTTCATTGCGACATGTTTAGCTCTAGGTTTGATCGAAGACGATGACGAGTGGAAAAGAGCAATGGAAGAAGCTGCAATTTGGATGACGCCTGGGTTACTCCGGAGATTATTCGTAAGAATACTGGTTCACTGTCAGCCGATTCATCCGGAGGAACTTTGGGAAGAATTCAAAGAAAAATTGTCGGAGAATTATGCGAGACATATTGGCATGCAACGAGCTCAAAGAAAGGCGTATTCTCAAATCGCTCGCATGCTTATAAATGAAGACTCAAATATATCACGGTTCCCGACAATGGAGCAAATAAAGATATCAGACGACGATGAAAGACATATCTCCCCTGCTCAGTTTGTAGAAATTGGAATGCAACAATATGAGCAGCTAAACGATACTCAGAAGGTATTTGTTGATGCGGTCCTGAGTGCGATTGACAATAACAACGATGGAGAAACTTGTTTTTACATCGACGGGCCGGGAGGATCTGGTAAGACATTTACATACACCACCCTTTCAAATCTCATTAGAGGTAGAGAAAAGTGCGTCAGTGCTATGGCGTTCACCGGAATTGCTGCGATATTACTACCGGAGGGCAAAACAGTGCACAAAACGTTTGGACTTCCAGTACCTTTGTACGCAGATTCTACATCGAGTATCAAAGTACAATCTAAACAGGGTGAGTATTTAAAGAACGTTGATCTTTTTATCTGGCATGAAGCACCTATGGCACCACGCCATGCGTTGGAAGATGCAATTTTGCATGACCATAATAAGGGCAAATTTTCGATAAAATTAGCGTGGATCTTCGAAGAGATGTCTTCAATCACGGTCAATTGTATGTGGCCTTCTCACGTGTGCGTTCTTGGGAAGCTCTCAAAGTTTATTTCGGAGCACAACGGGATAGAAATATCGTAAAAAATTATGTATACAAGGAATTATATCGCTAAAAGAAGATCACTCAAAATTTGACTATAAAACTCAATAATTTGAAACACCACTTATATATGTATTATATTGTTATGATGTTGAATAATAAATAGTTTATGTGTGTAGTTTATTAAATGTCATCTTCATAAAAATAATAATTTACGTGTGTGCACATCATACGAAAAAGCGACCGATAAACGGACAAGACATTAGCGATCTCTCTCTGTATCATATGTTACTTTTAATAAATTTTCCAATTTGCATAAACTTGTGCTTATTATTATTGAACTTTTCCAAAATAGGTTTGCATCAAGGCGCTCAATAAGTTCTTATACATAAAAGGAGCGCTGCAGCGCTACCAGAAAACCGCTCGCGCGCTTCAGCGCGCGTGATGTACCCTAGTGCACTAAAAGCTACGAAGCGGGCCCATCAACCAAAGAATGCGTGCATAGTGTACCATAAAATGATATTTCGGTTTAAGATCATACTTTAGAGATTGACATCGAGGTACTTTTTTGCATGTATCAATGTATAAAATATGATGTTCCGCGATTAAATTTTTTAATATATTGTGAGTTCCAACATGGTAATGAGGAGCCAATACGAAGTCCATTATTTGACAAAGCGTAGTATAGAGATCCCAAACACTATCATTTTCTGGAATCAAATCCCCTATAATTAGACCAAAATTTCGAATGAAGCACATCATTTCTATTGCTTTAAAGTTCAATTTTTTATTCGTTATCATATCGTGAGTAATTAGAGGGGGTTTGTTTCCACGCTCCACGTAACCGTAGTCGAAACTTTTAATACGTGTATTCAATGTTTCCAGTGATATCATTCCGATTGTTATGCAGTAGTAATCGATTATTAGCGTCATATCAAAATTGCCAGCGCCCTCCAGCACGTCGTGCATCACATCAACAGCATAGTTTTCTACGGCATGAAAAGATGGTATTGCGTTGAATATACATTCTTCTTTTATACCAGTCAAGGTAAAATCATTGGTTTGAACATCATTGTCGTAATTATATCGCGTTCGCAAAAGGCCCTCGACTTCTTCGATATCTTTCGACAAGTTTCTCTTATTCCCGCGACAAATTCGACAGAAGTAGTTACTTGAACAACTAGAAAAACCGAGAATTGAATTTAGTCCAGCATTGTCACCCAAGATCATTGCTAATGAGAAATAGATTTGATGTGTTTCCCCATTTTCGAGTTCAATGCGAATCCCTTCTGTCTCTAAAAACGTTAGTTCATCAACTAGAATTTGGAAAACGCGATTGCCGTGCTCAACTTTATCCGGATAATGCATGAGAAACGCTAGAAAAATATTATGTAATCGCGACTGAAATTTAAGAGGAAAGCAGCGAAGGCTTATGTAGACTGCACCTAATTTATGCACTCCTGAATGTGAACCTAACGGGTTGTTACACTCGAATTCATCGCAGTACAAATACAGGGGGATCACGAACTTATTACCGAATTGTTGTTTTTTTGCATTCCAGAAATTACTGTGTGCAATATCTTCGATTACGTTACCTGGGATTCTATCATGTAAATAAGAATTAGCCATTTCAAAAACGTCAGTTTTGCTAAACAGAATTTTGAAAAGTTTACGCAAAGGTACGAAAGAAGCAGTAACTTCAACCGGTACATGCACAATTTCGCCATCAACGACTTTTGCGTCAATTCGTTGACCAAGAAAAACTTTTTCAGGCGGGATGAAACATCCAGCGTTTTTTAACAACTGAATTCTTTTGTATTCTGTTGCTTGGTCAGCGAATGGACTGTTCAAAAACTCCAGAATATTTTCAAAGCTTTCTTTAGTTTCGTCAGTCGGGGTTATCAAATTTTCAAGGAGTGTCCCGATATTACACAATAAGCTCGCATCGTTATTAATAATACCCTGTATTGCTGAACGTGTCAATGTTTGCTCCGTATGTAAATATGATACGTGTGTATGTGCTAATTTTTCGAAAGTATTGTTGACGTGATTCTCATCGTGCAATTGAATTTCCGGCAATGCGACTTCTTGAGCGACAATTTGAACGTTCATACCAGGAGGTACTTCAGCCGCTGCTGGTTGAACGATGTGTGCATTTTGATGCTGATAAGGCTCGACGTGGATAGGACGGTGCTTATTCTTTATGTGTCGCTTAAAGCAACTAAGAAGCTGAAATTCTCGCTCACAACCATCCTGACCACAAACATATCGAGTTAAATCGAAATGGTGTATTTGTAGGTGCCAAAATAACGTTTCCGCTCTGTCAAAAACGACCCTGCACTGCTCATGCGTATTTCTAAAGGCGCAGAAATACATCGCGAAGTATCCACAATTGTAATACTGAGCCTCAAACGTTTATTGAATAAAAAACCTTATTATTTATTACAACCGTATATTCAGTTATTATCACAGACTCTTATAGCGTTAACCTATTACCTATTTAAATAGTCAAATACACCAAAAGTCAAATAACCGTGTCTAATAATCTTCGTAAGTTCTCTTATCATTATAATATATAGGAAGAAAAACCTTTTCTGTGCTCCACGCCGACACAATACTTCGTAAAATAAACTTTCTATTAATTACTGACTCGAGAAATGTTTATGGCATTATGCACCGATATCGCTTAAATCACAGACTGATATTTTCCTATAACTATTGATTATTTCGAAAAATACGGAGCGCTGTGTTTACAGTTCTTTACTGACCTCTTCTCACAACTCGCTGATAAGGGCTCTAACGCTGCAAGGAACTTTTTTGTTCTTTACTTCGATGTTGTAAAAATACCTTTGCAGGAATATCCAAACGCTTTTTGCTTCGGCTGGATACTGTAGGTTGAGGACTTGGAAGACCTTGAAACATATATCGATGGCAGACGGTGGGCTATCCAGTCGATACATAATACCCTCGACGTGCACGTAAGAATTCTTTATTTCCGTTAAAGTTTCTCCAACGACGATTACGAGTGGCTGCATTGATCTTTTCAACTTTGCGTGTTTGTTCTTTCTTTGCTGCAGTAGGATATTCACATCTGCGGCTGTCTGAAAAAACGGTCATAATTGAGAATAGCTTCAATAATATGAATGTTTAATAGAAAAATATAATCCTAGATAAATAAGTAACAGCAGTTGAAGGGAATCGTAAAAAAAAATCACGATAATAAAATGATAATGCAATTGCACATCTGAAATCTTGGTCCTTTCGAAAAAAAATACTCTTCGAAGGGTACAAAATCATGAAACATTTTCCTAATTTAAATTCATCCACAACCCAGTTTATCCGTGCAAATATGGTTCCATTTCCAACTTGTGAGGTTCAGGTCACACCGATGAACCAAACTGATCTCGAACTGTCTCATCGATTTTAAAGAATCTTTTAACTAACTGAATAACATCTTGCAAAACCAGTTTGGTGCATCGGTGCACCCTGAAGTTTACCAAAACTGGAACATGAAGCGATAGTTGCAACAATAAACTTGATTGCAGAAAAAATTATTCAATTATGAAATTTTTTTCGTAGTATAATATTCCTTGCTGTGTTTTTCAGAAAGGTCGAAGATTTATTATGTACACTCACTACGCAGTATTATTTTTGTGATTTTTTGGTGACTCGACCCTCTTAAGGAGGTACGATTATTGCTACGAATCCAACTTTCGGACTTGAAATTTTTTTAGGTTTTTGACGAATACTTTATGCGTTTATTAATCAAATTTGAGCTATATTGACCGTTTAGTTTTTTCGTGATAAAATTGCAAAGTAGAGCAGTTTCAGTTACTAAAGCGCGTCGTCTTATGGAGACGGTCAACCACAATTGCAGTGATTACGGTTTAGCTGCTCACGTATCCAACTACACCCATTGGAAAACTGAAATTTGATAGATCAGATATAATAGATATTGTAAAAAATTTAAAAATTACTCTTCACCGTGTAATTCAAGTACTACATCATAAAAAAGTTTCAATTTCCGGTTGAAAATGGCCAGAACTCCGACTCTCTTTTGTTTCATGCATGCGAACCCCTCGCTCGCCGCGCTCACCCGCGCCTACGTTTTTGCTTATTCCCCGCCCACAGAAGTGATCGTACCTCCTTAATACCCGTGACGAACAATGAAAGTACCTTGGCATGTATAAAGAACTGATCTTGAGACTCGAGAATAGTAGGCTTGAACGATTGTTTGCCTTCGCGTATTACTGTAGGTGGGAGGATTGCTGGCAATAGGCGCAATATCGCAGAATCCCCTACACCTAATAAAATTAGAAAAACATCGTTATTGAAAAATGATTGCCCAAACAGTACGGAAGTAATAATCAAATGTCCAAAAAATCGATGGTGCTTTGGATACATGTCTAATGTATATTCACCATCTGTTCTGACGGTACTAAGTAACTTGAGATCTGCGGCCTGATTAAGTCGTTTCATAACCACCACCAACTTTTTGCGGTGAATGGGCCAGTTACTTAAAAAGGCTGACTCTTTATCCGAGTATAGCCTCTTGAAATCGATCACGATCTAAAGTTATGATAAGTTACTTATGCACATTATTTGTTCTATGTTTATAGCCATTTTAAGGATACGCAAATTTTATGTCAATATAATTTTTTCGTGCGATCAATACTTTCCGAGTGAAAAAATAGCCGGGGATGATTTATCAAATTTATTTCTAGCTAAAATATGCAATTTAAACATCTTTAAATAGTGACTTTTTTCCTATTATGAGGAACTTTGGGCAACATGAAAAATGAGGTAGCTCGTTTGACGTGGAATGCCTCATGCCGAAAAATATTCGTTCTAATCATTTGTGGAACAATTTACGTATACATGTAGTGACCGTAAAATATATAACTGGCCAACGTGTATCCTAAGGGCGCTTTGTACAGTGGCCAGTAGTGTTACAAGGACAGTTCTAACTCAAGATCCCTACCCCGACATTTACCGACATTTTTTAGCTCAGACACGAACCACTTAGCCGAGACCCGAACCCGGGGGTGGGTAGGGGGAGGGGCTATCTTTAAGAGTCCGAATGCACGGAGTCGATCGGGGGGGGGGGATCTCTAACAACTGGAGAGCACCTAATCTTTATGGGTCGAGGCATTGGGGGGGGGGGGGGGGCTAGCTTTGAGGGTGGTATTGGAATGCCGCTATCTCTGGCAGCGGTGGGGCGCCTTATTTTTCATGTCGACATTTGATTGATGATTATCAGTTAGACTGGCGTCTCTGTAGGGCGGGGTGGGGGGCTAGTTTTGAGGGTGGTATTAGAATGCAGCTATTCTGTATATCTGGCAGCCGCAGTGCAGCTTGTCTTGGCATTGGAATGTTGTTATCTCTAACAAGTAAATAGCGGACTAGAGCGTTAGACCTTTCAACCACACACGACGTTACCCTCCCGGGCCAGTGCGTCTGTTTGTCGCAACCTTATCGTTGGTCATAAATCATTTCTGTTTGTGTGCTAAGGACCAGACCGCAGTCTGGAAAAAGCCAAGCATGAGGTCATAAAATCTTAGAGGTGCCTATGATCCGGCTGGTCCTCGACACCCGAAAGAAAATACCCCTAACAGGTATTCTTCTGACCGCATTTATATAAGCGTTTCCCTATCACTGACTGGTGCATGAGTAAACGTAGCGCAGGGTGCTGCGGCAGATCTTTTTTTAAACTGCGATTAAATTGGGACGAAGAGGATATTGAAAATATGGAAAAGCACGTTCAATTCGATACTCGAGCTCAAGTTCATGTGATCTATGCATGGGATTATGCGTACAGAGCCGCTCGCCGAGGCCAGTGGGAAGAAGTTGCACGTGATCGTGAGCGATTTAGATTAAGAATTGAAAAATGCGGCAAACTGATTGAATCTGTATTGACGGAGAAAAAAATTTAACGGAAAATGGTATACTGATATGCGCCTTCGACGTGTCTCGACCTGTTTCGAGCCCTCCCATTACCTTCGAGAGCGGATGATGCCATCTTGCATGTCTGAACACGCTTGAGCCTGCACAGTGTTTACATATTTTGACAAACCGCCGGAAAATGAGGCTTTGATTTTCATGGAATGCCGCTATGACACGCTTAGTCGCGTTCTTGCTATCAACATGAACGGATATCTTGCGTAATCTTTACAATGGCATTGGAATGTCGTCTAGCAGTTAGACTGTTCCGTCAAATCTTGTGGCCACGCAACGCTACCCCTGGAGCCCTATGTTTATTCTACGACGACCCGAACGAAGATGTACTCGTGCAACTGATATATCTGCTGATGCTGATGGTCCTTAGAATGGTGGGGAGGAGTGGGAGTATATATTGCTGGCTCCAATCATTTAACCCTCCATTAACATTTGTGCAGTCTTTCTTTCGTCTCGGGTTATTTTTTCTCCTAATATGGATACTCATAAGTGTAAGAAGCTCATTTCCATTATGGAAAACGTTTATTTAATTTCACAAAAAAGATCATCAACAGCTATAGCACTAAGGTGGATTAGGGAGGGGAAAAAAAACGTGAAACTATTGACGAAAATTTCTCGGCGCGAATGTCCCTCAGTGCATGAGAAAATGCGCATTCAAGCGACAATTGCATCGGTATTATCGGTGATAGAAAAATTGAAGAAAAGAGGAGCTGGTTCTGGAGCAGCTGATAAAGTGCGATGGAAGGATATGGAGACGGCGTTTAAAAAAAGAATCCAAACGGGCATAGTCATCAACCTTCAACATAAAGATCTCGATGCTTTTCTCGATGATTCTAAACCCTTGATCCTCGCCAAATTGGAAGCTGCATCCCAGCGTTATGGCAATTTGAAGGTTAACGTAATATTAGCGTGCAAGTTTCAACTTAAAAAAATAGGTGAAACTGCGTTGGAGGATAAATTTTTCAACACGAGGAATGAGGCAATTCTTCCCTCTACGAACATCGACATGTGGTTCCAGGAGCATGTAAAAGATCAGTTGTTGAAAAAAATTGAGGAATTTCATGGGAAAGAGTCTGGTTGGTCACTGCACGAAGTATCCAACCTAACTGTGAATTTTAATAAATACGTGCCACTCCGGGGAGGTACATACGTGAGTGTTCCGAAAGATATTCAACAAAAGCGTGCTGTTGTCAATATAGAGAGCAATGACGAATTTTGCTTTTTATGGGCAGTCACTGCCGCACTTTCTCCGCCAGTTATAAATTGCAATCGAACAAGCTCTTATAGACATTTCAGTGAAGTTTTACAGTACAAAGGTTTGGATTTTCCAATTACTGTAAAAAAAGTGCCAACCTTTGAAAAAATGAATAACCTCAAAATTAACATTTATGGTATTGATAATCAGAGGAAGAACAGTGTAATAGTGCCGATATATATCAGTGAACAAACATCTCCTAAATCGACAATTCACCTTCTTATGCTCGAGAGTGACAGAAATGATTCTGATAAGGATGATCTTGCGAGTCCTATCCATCACTTTACATGGATAAAAAACATTTCACGCTTAGTGAGCACGCAGATTTCTAGACATGATGGCAAAAAATTGTTGTGTGACAGATGTCTCTGTTACTTTCAAAGCGAAATCGTGCTGCAGAAGCATATCCTCGACTGCACGAACCAGTGCAGAGTGTATTTTCCCGAGGGTGATGCGAAATTCATGAGGTTTAGAAACTATAAGCATAAAGAGAATGTTCCGTTCGTGATATATGCTGATCTCGAATGTCTCCTGGAGCCGATTGCGCCTGCGGAGGAGACGAATACTATGGGCTACCAAAAGCATGTGCCTCACTCCATCGCCTACTACTTCCACTGCTCGTACGATGATACCATTTCGGAATTTAAATCTCATCGAGGTTTGGATTGTATTGGGTGGTTCATGGAGGAATTGAAGAATATCGCGAGCTTGGTGAATACCCGGTTGACGAACATCATACCAATGGAGCATCTCAGCGATGATCAGCAAAGCGCATTCAAATCTGTAACCATTTGTCATATTTGTGAGAAGCCTTTCGAAAATAACGAGTTGAGAGTTCGAGATCATTGCCATTTTACAGGGAAGTATCGCGGGCCCGCACACACTGGATGTAATTTAAATTATAAAAACTCTCACGCGGTGCCGGTTATTTTTCATCATTTATCGGGATATGACGCTCATTTTCTGATTAAAGCATTAGCCGTAGCATTCGAAGGTGCGGTTTAACTTCTGCCAATTAATAAGGAGAAATATATTTCATTCACAAAAAAAGTCCAGGGCACGTTTGTAGAGTTCAGGTTTTTAGATTCATACAGATTTATGGCGTGTAGCATTGAAAAATTAGGATCGTACTTGGAAAGCGATGAAAAACAAATAACTCGTAAGCATTGTAATAATGCAACGGAATTCAAGCTTCTGACTAGAAAGGGGGTTTACCCATATGATTATACCGATTGTTGGATGAAACTTGACGAGACTGAGCTACCATCCAAAGAGCAGTTTTATTCTAGGCTAAATAATGAGGAAATTTCCGAAGACTCATACGCTCACGCCATGAATGTCTGGAAAACTTTCAAAATATCAACGTTAGGAGAATATTCAGATTTATATCTCAAAATCGATGTTCTCCTTTTAGCTGACATTTTCGAAAATTTCCGACGCAGCTGTCTATCGACATATAATTTAGATCCGTTGCACTATTATACAGCTCCTGGACTCGCTTTCGATGCGATGCTTAAGTTAACAGGTATTGAACTCGAACTCATCACTGACGTTGATATGCTATTGTTTATTGAAAAAGGTATCAGAGGAGGTCTTGCTCGATGCTCAAATCGCTATGCAAAAGCAAATAATCGATACATGGGAGAGGATTTTGACTCATCGAAGCTTGAATCATACTTAATGTATTTCGATGTAAACAATCTTTATGGTGCAGCTATGGTTCAGGCTTTGCCATATGCTGGATTCGAGTGGGTGGAAAACTTTGATAAATCGGATATTGACAATATCCCTGTCGATTCTCATACGGGGTACATATTCGAGGTTGATTTAGAATACCCTAAGGAGCTGCACGAATCTCATAAAGACTTACCACTTTGTCCGCACCATTACAGGCCACCCACCTCCAAAAATATAAAATTAATGACAACGCTATTAGAAAAAGAAAAATATATAATTCATTATCGAAACTTGCAGCAGTGTCTCAACTTGGGCTTGAAATTAAAGAAAATTCGTAGAGTTTTAAAATTCCAACAGAAACCATGGATGAAGCCATACATTGATTTATATACTGGATTGAGACAAAAAGCTGCCAATGCGTTTCATAAAAACTTGTATAAGCTACTCAATAATGCAGTTTTCGGGAAAACAATGGAGAATGTGAGAAAGCATCGAGAAGTGAAGCTTGTTACTGAGTGGGGTGGTCGGTATGGAGCTCGAGCTCTAATCGCTAGGGCTACTTTCCACAGCTGCACTGTATTTGACGATGATATGGTCATCATCGAGCTCAACAGAGCAAAGGTGAAATTTAATAAGCCATTGTATGCAGGGTTTTCAATCCTTGACTTATCAAAAATTTACATCTACGATTTCCATTATGAGTATATGAAAAAACAGTTTGGGCAAAAAGCTCAATTAATGTACACCGACACTGATAGTCTTATATATAATATTACAGTGCCTAATATATATGATGTCATGAAGCTCGACATAAACAAATTTGATACCTCCGATTATCCTCTTGACAATCCTTATGGGATGCCTTTAGCAAATAAAAAGGTGTTAGGGTTAATGATGGATGAGAATAATGGACAGATCATGGAAGAATTCGTGGGCCTGCGCGCCAAACTATACGCTTACAAGGTTCGAGATGATGACGTAGAAAAAAAGCGTGCTAAAGGTATTCGAGGATCTACGTTAAAAAGAATCAGATTCGATGATTATAAACATTGTCTTTTCCGGCATGAGAATCTTGTTGAAACACAAAATTTAATTCAGTCGAAGAAGCATATAGTGCAAACTGTAAGACAAAGAAAAGTCGCTTTAAGCTGGAATGATGATAAAAGAGTTCTCTCCGCTCATACGACTGATACTCTACCTTGGGGTTATGAGCGCAACACGAAAGAATGTTTGTAGTTTAAAAAATAAATAAATAAAATCAAAAATGCGATAAGCTTGCGTGGTAAACTATGATTGGCATGAAAACTGTGAATACATTGTGTATGAATTAATAAAATTGATACGCTGGAGGAAAAAATATATTTAAAAAGAAGATATATTGAAACCGACTTTTTCTCAATTAATATCCTGTCCAACAAAATAATCCTGTGAGAGATGGGATAGAAGGTGGCGATTGAAAAGATCAATAATGTTCATTTGTTAAAATATTTTATTATACATCAGATTTCCTCATCCAACTATTGTGGGCATTGTCGAAACCCAACCATTTTACAAACATTTCATTCCCACGCGTTTTCAATACTCGTTCAATCAGATAAATATCGGGATTTTCAACTCTGAGTAGCTCTTGCTCATAAAAACCACCGGCGATGGGTTCATCTTGATAGTCCTTCAGACTGAACGTCACAGGGTTCGTATTTTTCACTTGATGTATTGTAAAAATTTCCGTTGTCCAGTTTGGAGTATAACCCTTGGCAAATATATTTTTGAATTTGCTTATCCTCACTTTGTCACCGCATCGGAATTTCGTCGACCTTTTTTTCAAGGGTTCTCGAGTCGTAAAAACGCGTTGTAACAGCTGCTTCTCATTCTCCGAGTTCACGTCTTTCGGCTTCATTTTAATTGTGCGATGTACACTATTGTTATATTCGGAAATCAAATTTTTGAGAATATCGGTCCACTTGTAGCTTCCACGAAGACTAAATTGCATCCACATTTTATTTTTCAAGGTACGATTAAAACGCTCGCAGATTGATGCTTTCAAATTACTGTATGTCGAGTACATATGAATATTATACTTTTTCATGAGAGTTTGAAAATCGGCATTATAAAACTCTTTGCCTTGATCAACATGTAGGTTCTCTGGTATGCGTCCTTTTGCAAGTATAGATCTCATGGCGCTCGTTGTGTCTTTAGCGTTCTTGCTCCTCATTGGCACGGCCCAGGCAAACTTGGAGAAGACATCGATGACTGTTAGGAGAAATTTATGATTGCCGTTTTGCCGCGCGTAAGCCGACATGTCAACAAGGTCCGCTTGCCAAGTCTCATCCAAGCCTCGTATATCCACATGCCGACGAGGATAGTTTCTGCGTGCGGGCTTATGTAGTTCCTGCACCAGCGCTCGCTTCTTCTCGTTCATTTTTTCTCAAGGATGTTTAATCGAGCGTCAATCCGGGAAAACATGCTAAGCATGGACACTCGCAGGTTTTTCGTACCAGCATTCGGAGTTTTGAGAATTTCTTTTATCTTGGTTGTAAGATCTTCAGTTATTTGCCCACTAATTCTCTCTATTTTATTCCGTAAGTCGGTATTTAACGTGTCGCATTTATCTTTTATTTCCTCATGTAAGTTCTTAGTTACGTGTCGAGCTTTAGCATTCAGCACCTTCAAGCTGATAGCGTCATCGTCCTCTTCGGGAATTCCAACGTTGCAGAGTCGCTTGTTCTCCAAATCGTAATGTCCGTCTTTTGTAATCTTGAATCCAATGCCCGGAGGACCGCGATTGAGCGCACTTTTATTATCCAGCTGCCGTCCAAACACGTCGACACTCATTTTGTGAATGCGCGAAATTGCGATGATGAATGTATTAATAAATGATTCGAGCTTCACGCAATTCTTCGATAATCGATATCATTTCATTCGAGTCAGATAAGTTTCCGGCTGCTTGAGATGCGAGGAGTAAACGTAGGCGGTCCACTAGTTCATTGGGATCGTCCCAATAAATATAATCGAATCTCGCGTCTTTTCTAGCCACTTTATACTTTGGCATACCTTTACCCGTGTGCGTATCAACTATTTTCGCGATATAAGTCTTGAATTTCAAATTTTTATCCGTCCGAATTGCTTCATCTGCTTTATAATATTTCTTATGGGCATTCGTGGCAATTACAATGTTCTCATAATTTTTCAAATCGTTGGATGTCAGATCCTCAACGCGGGGCACTTTTTTGAACAACAGTTCCGCTAATCCAACAGTTTTTGGATAATTTTTATCTCGGACACGAATATGCTGAGAATCAAAAAATATTGGAGAATCTCCAATCATTAATTTATTGTTAGCGAGATTTCGTATACCGTATGAGACATCCAAGGCTGATTTTCTATTTGTCTGCAGCAATGCTACATACTCATTTATTAATTCATCAACATTCACAGCTGTATCCTCCTCCTGCTCTCCCTCTTCATCACCGTACGCAGACTGGAAAGACAAATCTTCCAACATTGGATCATCTTTAACTTCATGGTTGCCATCCTCAATATGTTCTTCTTCTCTTTCTTCTTCAACACGATCTTTTACTTCCTCCTTAAGTTCCTGTTTCATCTCTGGCTTCTCGTTTTTCCGCATCACCAATTTTTCCAATGGCGTGACTATTGGCTTAAAGACATTTTGCATTGCCTGTTCAGCATTGTCTTTGCCGATTTTTATCATCCGATGTTTTCGTCGAATTGCATCGCTCGCTTTGACGATTTGACGCAATACGTCTTTCTTCTCCTCCAAAAGTTTATTCATGTTGCTACCCTCGAGTCAGAGCTGATACTGTCTCCAATGCACGTTTACTTATGACTGAGAAAAGAATCTAACCCTCGTCTATATCTACCCTCATTCATTTGACTATCCTTGTCGATCGTGATGAATCCATACTTGTCGCAATTCCAGCATTCTAAGCACATATTTTTAAACTGTGTATATGACATATCAGTATTCACATGATCATTGTACACATGTTTAAGGTTCATCTCATCTTGCTTAAATAGAACCACAAAATTCGTATTGTCACGCACGAGATGTTTAGGAATACGAGCATAGGTCTGGCAAAGATAGAAACAGTCGACATTTTTGTGTCGTCCCATGGCGAAAAAGGCTCTAATATTGTCCTGTTTTTCATATGCCACGTCATCGAAGATAAATATTGAGTTGGGGTGTGCATCGCTTGGTGTCACCACTTGTTCGTGCTCATTGAATGGGAAATATTGAACACCGCTCACGGGCTCGAGTAATCGTGCGAGCAATGTATATTTTGGCTGATTGAGGGATTTAGAATAAAGGTAAACGTTCTCGAATCTCAGACCATTAGGATGCGTTATGAGGGAGAGTAAAGCGTTTGTTTTACCACAGTTCGAGGGGCCACAGAATACTGCGCGAATGCTATCAGGCAACAAATCGCCATGACGTTTTCCGCGCGGTTCACCTCCCCGCATAAATTCATCGAAATTCATTACAGGCAGTTCATCCGTCTCCATCCTGAGCACGACTAATGGGGAAAAAAAATATAAATAGGGTTTTATAGGGATTATTCACCAGTCGAGCAGTCATCCCCGATATGATCGGTCGTGCTTTGGTCAATAGTCTAATTGACAAGCTCCCTGTCGAGCTGCATCTACCTGGGTATCAGTATTGCGGACCTGGTACAAAATTATCTTAACGTCTTGCACGAGGCGATCGAGGTATTAATCCATTGGATGCAACCTGCAAGCAGCACGATATTGCATATTCAAAAGAAACTAGCCTCGAAGCGAGAACTTTGGCCGATAAATTACTGGCCGAGCAGGCTTGGAAACGAGTATACGCCAAAGACGCGGTTATTGCGGAGAGAGCAAGTGCTTGGGGTGTGGCAAACATCATGAAGGCCAAAACTAAACTAGGCATGGGGCTTTGCGTGAAAAAAACAAAATTAGGCATGGGACAGAATAAAATCGTTGATGAGCAAAGCCGTGGTCGAAAGGGTGCTCGGAAAGGTAGCAAGAAGGCTAAAAGTAAATTGCGCATTCTACCAGCGCCTCGTAAAATTAGGGGGTTTTTGCTGCTCCTCCTGCCGATATTTGCCGGTCTGAGTGCTGCAGGAGCACTGTCAGGTGGCGCTGCTTCTATCGCTAAGGCTGTAAATGCGACTGAAGCTGCTAAGCGGGAATTGGATGAGAGTAAGAGACATAATAAGATGATGGAAGCTGCTGCTTTGGGTAAAGGTCTGCATCTAAAACCGTACAAGAGGGGGACGGGTCTTGGTTCAAAAAACGGAAAGTCACGCTGCCTCCCCAAGCCTTAACTGATGCTGATCTGCTCAAATATGCGAAAATCATGGAAATTCCACACTTTCGCGGAGTTTTTATGAGAAATAAATTGCCGAAAAGTGGACCGGCAAAATGCGAATCAGCAATTATCAATTTAGATGAAGATATGGGACCTGGTACACACTGGGTTGCATACAAAAAGAGGGGGGAGAATGTCGTGTACTTTGATAGTTTCGGCAATCTTCAGCCTCCAGTCGAGTTGATGAAATATTTTGGTGTTGGTAGCGTGAATTATAATTATAAGGGATATCAGAAGTATGGTACAGTCGAATGTGGGCACTTATGCCTAAAGTTTCTCTGCCAGCAATTGAGCGGCAAAGAAAAATATTCTCTATATAAACGTGCATAATGATGAATATAGAATCAGTTGACTATGTGCCGTCGTCATGGATGATAGTTTTACACTAACTATTTCCGGGACGTCATCTACACTTGAAGCTCAATATTTTCCCCCCATCGAACTTTCACCCCACAAAAATTACACTTTAGGGCTCATTGAATTACTAACCTTCAATTCCATTCCTAATATAGCTGATGGTAATAATAAAATTTATGTGGGAGACAAGATATTGACCATACCGACGGGTAGCTATGAAATAGATGATATTGAGAAGTACGTGCAGGCAGAGTTGCCGAATATTTCTATTAAGATTAAACCCAATAACAATACTCTACGTAGTGAAATCGAGTGTAATCGCGATATAAATTTTATGCCTAATGATTCTATCGGCTCTCTCTTGGGTTTCACACCGCGTATTCTTGTAGCCAATAAAAGGCATACATCTGATCTCCCAGTAGCCATTCTCAAAGTGAACGCCTTGCGTATAGAGTGTAGCATTACCGCCGGTGCCTATATTAATGAGCGAAAAGCTCATACGATTCACGAGTTTTTCCCGTTCGTACCATCCGGATATAAAATCATTGAAGTTCCATCGCACGTCATTCATCTGCCAATCACGAGCAAGACAATAGATAACATCCAGCTTCGGATAGTAGACCAAGACGGAGATTTAGTAAATTTTCGCGGCGAAGTCATAACCATACGATTGCATATAAAATCATGGGTATAGTCTTCAATAAAACCCATAATACCAAGTCATCATGGATGAGCGTGACCAGTCGCCGATCGACACTCAAAGTGCTAACACCTCAGAACGTAATACTTCTAAAGAATTTGGGTCTGACAGTGCGCGGAAAAAGCGCATAAGGTATTATTTATTCTGTGCCCTCTGCATCTGCTGTGTAAAATGGAGGAGGAAATAGTAAATATACAAAGTCCCATCGTCTTCGATGAATCTATAATACACTGCGAGATTCATGCTCATAAGCCGTATGCATCGTCAACTTTCAATAACAGCGATGAGATACGTATTTCCATCCAACATCAGGATCTATGTCTTCTACCAAGCAAAAGTTTTATACATATATGCGGAAAACTGACTAAAGCCGATGGTGCAGGGCTTGCCTCCACAAGCCTCGTCAATAATGCTATTTGCTTTTTGTTTGAAGAAGTACGATATGAGCTCATTGCTATTGAAATTGATCGAAACAAAAATGTAGGTCTTACGAGTCTAATAAAGGGATATTCATCTCTGAGCCCTGGTAAGAGATCTATGCTCGAGAACACGGGCTGGCTTGATGTTGAAGAAACGACGCAAATCATAGATGCAGCGGGCAACTTTGACGTATGCATACCGCTAAGTATGCTGCTCGGTTTTGCCGAAGATTATCGAAAAATCTTCGTAAATGCCAAGCATGAGCTGATTCTATCGAGATCGAAGACTGATGATAATGCTATTGTGCAGACGGCTGACGAGGAATTCAAACTTGTATTGCAAAAAGTAGAATGGCTTGTACCATACGTGACAGTCTCCGATCAGCGTAAAATACAACTTTTAAAGTTTATCGGTAGAGATGCGCCAATCTCCATGAGCTATCGTACGTGGGAACTGTATGAATATCTGCTGCTCCCCGCAACCTCGAAGCATGTTTGGACCGTCAAGACTTCTACTCAGCTGGAAAAACCGCGATATGTCATTCTCGCTTTCCAGACTGATCGGAAAAATAAGAAAAAGAAGAACGCGAGTAACTTCGATCATTGTAATCTCGCCGATGTTAAACTATATTTGAATTCGCAATGCTATCCATATGGAAATTTGAACCTAAACATACAGCAAAACCAGTACGCCCTACTATACGAGATGTATGCAAACTTCCAGAATACTTATTACAACAGAGAAGCGGAGCCGTGGTTAAAGAAATCCGAGTTTCTAGAGTATGCCCCTTTAGTCGTCATCGACTGTTCAAAGCAGAACGATTCTCTCAAGTCAGGCCCCGTTGACATTCATCTTGAATTTGAAGCAAGAAATAATATTCCTGCCAATACATCCGCGTATTGCTTGATTCTACACGATCGTATCGTTGAGTACAATCCAATAAGTGGCGGGGTAAAAAAATTAGTATAAAACCTTCAACGATGAACCGACTCTCTTCAGTCAGCACCATGGACTTTATCGTCGATATTCAAGGCTTCAGGAGACCCATAAACGAATTTGTGCTAAAAGAAATAGCAATTGAGGAAATCTCCGACAACACCGAACCCCTGACGTTTTTCTTCAAACCTCCAACGCCATGGAACTCTCTACCAGCGACGTACAAAACGATGAATGCATGGCTAGAACCAAATTTTCATGGAATACGATGGAATTCTGGCGACACGCCGTACGAAGCTGCTGGAACAACAATTCGAGCTATCTTGAAACAAGCCCGAACCATCTACGTGAAGGGATTAGAGAAGACGGCGTGGTTAGCGCAATTCACAGATTCGTCGGCACATATTGTCGATATGGAAACTCTCGATTGTCCATCATTGCAGAAATTATCGAAAATATCAAACAACAGAGGATGTTCTCATCATCCCCATGACTCAAAATATAATTGTGCCAACGCAAACGTGAAATCTTTAAGGAGCTGGTACATTAGGCATTGTGTAAACGCAAGATTTTTGAAATAAATAAAAACATTTTATCGAAAAATATATGTGTGTTTTTTATTGAAATAAACCATAGGAAATTGTTTTACATATTTGGTTTCACTCCAACCTATACATTTCGCACCACACGTCATCTATAATGTTTTTTTTTCACTTTTTCAACCATGCGCACTTATGGATTCAAACACTTTTTTCAGTGCCACCATCGTTCGCGTAGAGTCACGACCCCATAGTAGGCGCGATGGATTGATGGTTTGATGGCGTCAGATGCGTTTGAATTCTACGCTGTTATATTTCCCACGGAAGTAGTTCATATAGAGTTGATTTGTATGCGCAGCGTCAATCATCTCTTTGAATATTTCTTTGTTCTCGTCGAACGCTTTCACGAATCTTGCAGGTAGGAATACAGAGGAATCGTTGGTGATATCCGCCACGATCCTCCTCCCGAATTTCGTTTCAACTATTCTCAGGTCGGAGATCGGATGATCTGCCTGAACGGAGAGTTCAGCCAATTTTTTTATTGGCAAAAATTCCACCATTTTTCCCACCTTGTTGATACTTGTGAAATCCATTTCGACTTATTGATGTATTCTTCAATGTATTTATAATGAAGCTCAGATCAGACCTCGTACGTATAAGATTTTTTACTTCTTCGATATTTTTTAAAAGCAAGAGCAATCGTTCTTTTAGCTCACGTCGCCTGTCTTGCATGTCAACTGGTGCAGTTCAGACGTGCATCTTGATATCATATAGGCCCTCCAAATTCCCGACCCCCACCAACTCTCAATTCTAGGGCCCAATAGCATTTTCCACACTTTCCTCCGCCCACACTTTGCGGCGACACATTTGACAATTCCGTACAGAGGGTGCAGGGCCATCGATATGAGTCATGATGTGGGGCGTATTCCAATGTTCCATACAAGGCAGATATGACATAATTTCGGCGTCTGCACGAAGATTTTCGGGTAAACGATCATAAAACATATGAATTGATCGACTAAAATATTTTAAAATCATAGGCTTCGTTATATTCTTAAGATCACCCCTTGATAATTCCCACGGATATTTGGCTCCGAGAACGCAATCAGAATATCCGTCCATGTTGATAGCAAGAACGCGACTAAGCGTGTCATAGCGGCATTCCATGAAAATCAAAGCCTCATTTTCCGGCGGTTTGTCAAAATATGTAAACACTGTGCAGGCTCAAGCGTGTTCAGACATGCAAGATGGCATCATTCGCTCTCGAAGGTAATGGGAGGGCTCGAAACAGGTCGAGACACGTCGAAGGCACATATCAGCCCAATTTCATCGCAGTTTGAAAAAAGATCTGCCGCAGCACCCTGCGCTACATTTACTCACGCACCAGTCAGTGATAGGGAAACGCTTATATAAATGCGGTCAGAAGAATACCTGTTAGGGGTATTTTCCTTCGGGTGTCGAGGACCAGCCGGATCATAGGCACCTCTAAGATTTTATGACCTCATGCTTGGCTTTTTCCAGACTGTGGTCTGGTCCTTAGCACACAAACAGAAATGATTTATGACCAACGATAAGGTTGCGACAAACAGACGCACTGGCCCGGGAAGGTAACGTCGTGTGTGGTTGAAAGGTCTAACGCTCTAGTCCGCTATTTACTTGTTAGACATAACAACATTCCAATGCCAAGACAAGCTGCACTGCAGCTGCCAGATATACAGAATAGCTGCATTCTAATACCACCCTCAAAACTAGCCCCCCACCCCGCCCTACAGAGACGCCAGTCTAACTGATAATCATCAATCAAATGCCGCCATGAAAAATAAGGCGCCCTGCCGCTGCCAGAGATAGCGGCATTTCAATACCACCCTCAAAGCTAGCCGCCCCCCCCCCCCAATGCCTCGACCCATAAAGATTAGGTGCCCTCCAGTTGTTAGAGATTCCCCCCCTCCCCCTCCCGATCGACTCAGTGCATTCGGACTCTTAAAGATAGCCCCCCCCCACCCCCCGGGTTCGGGTCTCGGCTAAGTGGTTCGTGTCTGAGCTAAAAAATGTCGGTAAATGTCGGGGTAGGGATCTTGAGTTAGAACTGTCCTTGTAACACTACTGTGGCCACTCTTTGAATATTTTGTTAAGGTCCTGCTGATCGTAACTTTGGACTTGTTGAAGTCTGTTCGGTGCAGTTTCCTGCCATAGCGTAAGTACTTTGGTCCACGGTTCCGAATAGTGAACCAGCCAAGTCTTTGCTTCGATCAACTCAGCTTGAGGGAGAACTATAATATGGGTCACATAAAATGACTGCCGCACAGTGGTTCCAAACGGCCTTTTAGCCGGCCAAAACCTCAAAAACGGGAATAATAAATTTTACAATTACCACTTTTACGTTTTTGAGGTCGCTGATTACGAATTTGATATAAAAATTATGAAATTCAAAATGGCGGACCCAAAATGGTGGACATTTTTGAAAATTAATCACTTTATCGGACCAAGGATGTCCACTATTACGTTTTTGGGGTCGCTGATTACGAATTTGATATCAAAATTATGAAATTCGAAATGGCGGACCCAAAATGGTGGACATTTTTGAAAAATAATCACTTTATCAGACCAAGGATGTCCACTATTACGTTTTTGGGGTCGCTGATTACGAATTTGATATCAAAATTATGAAATTCAAAATGGCGGACCCAAAATGGCGGACATTTTTGAAAAATAATCACTTTATCAGACCAAGGATGTCTACTATTACGTTTTTGGAGTCGCTGATTACGAATTTGACATGAATGTAATGTTAAATTTCAAAATGAAGAACAATTTCATAGAGTATGGAAATGTTTATTTCATCTTATGTACATAATGACTTAAAATCGAGCTTAAAATACATTATATTAATTAAAAATCGTAATCCGTGTCGGATAGGACGACCGTCGTACATGTATCTGTGTCTGGTAACGCGCAATTTGTGACATTACCTTCTGGTGTTGCTAGTAGAAGTTCCAGTACATCAGAAGGTAATGGTTCACTATTTCTCATTTTCAATTTTTGAAAACTCGTAATAAGTGGGTCCGAGGACGCAAGCAGCCGACGGAAAACATCGGACATTGTCTTCTCTCGCGAACATTTTCTAGAAAAATTTTCGCGGTACCGCCGAATGTCCTTATTCCTAGCTTCTTGAGCGTCCTCGGAAAGCTGTCCGATTGGCAAGACACCCACTTCTATAATCGCGTGGCCATGAATTAAAACCATATGTACCGATGTTGGCATCGGGTACCAGGAATAGAGAGCAACATATCGTTTTGCGACATCAAAGCAATAAAGCCTAAACTTGTCGATATGTACAGCGAAACCACTAGCCATTGTCTGCAAAATCACTTTGCAACTTGCTATGAATTTCTCGTCCAAATTCAAAATTTCGGCTGTCAAAGCAACGTTCTCAAAAAAACGTCGGGCTGTGTTGCCGTCGTTGGTACTGCCGAATCCTTGCTTAGGCATATCAATATTTAAACCTAAAGCAGCTTTAAATTTATGTTGGATTTCTTCCTTGCGATCGCTAACTGCCTTCTTTTCATCGACTGATCGCGCCTGCCATTTACTCGTCCCCTCATTTAATTTATATGCAATATGAAGCATCCATTCCATGAACCTTATCCACGCGTGCAAGGAAGAAATTCCAAAATTGAGTTTAGAGCGGTCACAGGATGTTTGCTGAACCAATTCTAAATTGTTGAAATCTTTCGACGTCAAATTACAAATACAACACCTTTGTGCAGACTTAGTGGCAGTAATAGCGTTTCTCACCTTTCCATCTATCATTGTAAACGATAATTCATAAGTGACTTCAACGTTACTATCCTCCGATACTGTATTGAATGTGACGAGAGATGCTATCTGCTGATCAACGTAATTTTTTTCATCAACAGTTGACTGCACGGTTTCTTTCAAAAATTGCAATCTCAAAGGTCTGCAGTAACGGGGTGAAGAAGGCCTTGGGTTCTTCCAAACGACAAGGTGCTGCTCAGATTTGTCGTCTGAAGCTACCATTTGCAACGGAACCACGGACGTAAAAAATACATGAGCGTCTGAGCTGTCGCTTTCGTCAAATTTTTGCTTATACTGCTGCGCCGACGAACCATCGCATCCCCACTTTAAAATTAATTTCATATTATTCGTGAACGAACTATCGAGTGTTTTTATGACATCAGATTGTACTTGAACCAATCGAGCTGTGGTATGATCTAGTAGAGCCTGCAATGATACTTCAGCGCTTGTTTCCGTTATACTTATTGAACACTCTGGTGGGCAACAGCGAGATTTAGCAGCTAATATTTTCTTATAACTGGGATAAACCGAGACGTCACTGTTTTCGTTCGTTAATTCCCGAACCATATTGTACGTGTCTTTCGACATTTTACCGCTTATTATCAAGTTCAAAGCAACATCTGCGCTAATTTCTTGACGTACTGGTCTACAACTTTGTGCAAATGCTTGCTGATACCGAGAGGCTCGCGTAGGAGAAGTGGTTGTAATATCCTTGAGCACCTTTGCTGCAGTGCGGGACCCAGAAGCACGAAGATTCATTTCCGTTGCGAATGCCAATGTGGTTGGACTTGTTGATTTCCGAAGATCGTTGACTTTTCGGCGCTTAGTCCGTACGCTGGATGATGAAAAGTCTGATGAAGGTCTACCACCAGCCTTGAGACTTTTAGTACATCCGGATGTGTCAGAACTAGAACTTGGTGCATCCATGTCTTCGAAATCAGCATTCTACAAGAGATCGCAATAACGTTAGCTCGGAAGTGAAAAAAAAACGTTTAAATGAAAAATTTCATGATATAAAAAATACGAAAATAGACAAACCGTAATAGTTACGTCCGTGTCAAGCCATGCTCCATGAACGGCGTTAAAGCGCTCTAGAATTCTGTGGCTATCTTGCCATCTTTTCTTGATTGCAAATATGAGATTCCTCAAAAATTTTTTGCCATGGATTGAAATTTCGAAAATACATCCTTCTGAGTCGCGGAAATGATTTTCGAGAACTTCGATTTGTTTCTCAAATTTTGAGGTCCAGTCATTTTGTAGCGCCAAGAATATTTTTCGGCGCGTACAAACGATTTCTTTGCACGTATTTCCTGTTGAAATTAAAAAAGTTGTATGTATTGTGCGTTACTTTCATTTTATAAATATAATGCACTTTACTGTTCTATTGTTCTTGAAAAATGAAAAAAAAAATTATAATTCTACGGTAATGAACAATCAATTGAAAAAAAAAATTAGAGAACAATACTATCCACAGAGATAGAAAATATCTACGAAAGACCCTTTATACCTGTGCCCTTTTGAGCCACAGGTATAGAAAGTTGACCGGAGTATCGCCATGAGTCACGGTATAGTGCGTAACGCGCGCGACAGTGTGCACGGTAACACGAAAATTGATTTTATTGAAAAAAGGCAACTTTCTAGCAGCTAATTTTTTGAGATTTCATTAACAGATAGTTCAACTAACATGTCCCTGGCGATGTCAAGACTAAAATGTATCAAAATTTTTTTGTATCTCTGTAAATGTACTGGCAAAAAAACGAAAACAAATGAAAATTACGACTACCGTTAGCATACGTTTCATGAATAACAACAAACGCTATCGAACATTGTAGTACATAAAATGTTTCTACATACCTTTAGGAACATTTTCCATTTTCAAACTTTAAAATCGGACCAGTCGTTGCGAAATTATTGAATATTTACCAGGCCACTGTAGAACTCCGCGCGACGCGTCGCACGCCTGCTCCGAACAAAGGCAACTTTCGACTGTCGCAGGGGAGCAGGTATACGATATTTCGACCCTACCCTATGCGATCCGAATGCCCCAACCACTTCTCTACTAGAATCCATTACAAAAACATCGATCTTTTAACCTTCATTTTTGAGGTTTTGGCCGGCTAAAAGGCCGTTTGGAACCACTGTGTGCCGGAAGGAAATAGTAATTCGATACTGCGATTTTACCTACGATTTTCTATACTGCTTAGAGGTGTCTGGTCAATCTGGTTTTTTTTAATTTTTTCGATAGAGCCATTATTTTTCGCGGCTGTTTTCATGTTTCGCTGTTTACACGGCAACTTCCCCTTCGATATTTTTTGAAGTTTACCTTCGGTATATGGAGCTAGATAGTAAATCTCCTTCAATCATAAATATTACAAATCAACAATGAAAGTGATTTAATAATGTTATCAAATGTCATGTCAGTAAACGTATACTATCGAGAAATTACAAGTTTTTGGATTGTATACCGATGATTCTTGTGGAAACAGTTGCGGAATGAGTTTGGCAAATGCTTCATAGTGAGAATTGTTTACACCATTTCCGTAAACAGTGCGAAGTTTGCAATAGATAGCCGAAGTTAATTTGTTACGGGCCTGTCGATTCAATTTCCCTTCATTCTCAAAAATACTGAGTACTGCTCGACCGTCTTCACACGTACTTATAAAGCTCTTGAAGTCCTGCAGTATATCAAATAAAGAAAATAATATATTGGGTAATTCTTTACTGTAGTCGCTTTTCCGAAAAACGGCGGAATTTTTTTTTTCATGATGAATAGCTTTATTGTGTCACCAATGATGATATTACGTCGGGGGAGGTTGAAATAGTTGAATAAATAAATAAAGAAATAAAATCAGTTTTTCCATTTTGTTTGCAAAGTGTTGATCTTAGAGAAGAGTGTTTTCCACAAAAGGTGTAGCTTTTGGGAAGATTGATCTTTTATGTTCCATACATTTTTTGACTAAAACCATTTTTTTTCGAGAAAAATGGGATAATGCTTCATCTATCGCGCTATGTTCGTTAAGCGCTGCATTATGATTGGGGATGACGACGAGATCCTTTGTTGCTACATACGTGAAAGCTGTAGATGCATTTTAAAGGTCCCTAATCTTCTAGACGTAAGCGAAGCAGAGAACAAAAGCGATAAATGAATTGAACAAAATACAGAAAACATTTCAAAAGCAAAAAACAACCAAAAAAATACAAATACTGATTAAGGGCTCGCCTGACCCTTTAGTGTGTGTGTGTGTGTTTGTATGTGTGTGTGCGCGCGCGTGCGTGTGTGTATGGGAGTATGTGTGTGCGTGTAGGTGTATGTGCGTGTGTACATGGGCGTTTCTGGGTGTATGTCCGCGTGCGTGTGTGCGTGTTCGTGTCTGAGTGTGTGTGTGCGCGCGCGTGTTTTTGCGTGTGTGCGAGTGTATGTGTGTGTGTGTGTGTGTGTGTGTGTGTGTGTGTGTGTGTGTGTGTGTGTGTGTGTGTGTGTGTGTGTGTGTGTGTGTGTGTGTGTGTGTGTGTGTGTGTGTGTGTGTGTGTGTGTGTGTGTGTGTGTGTGTGTGTGTGTGCATGCGTGTATTGGTGTGTGTGTGCGTGTCTGTGATGGTGTATTTCACGCATAGTATTTCCAAGCATGAATACTTTGCGTATTACTACAGGACAAATTGTGATATAAATCTTCGCTTTGCTTTTCTTCGCTTTTTTATTTCATGATGAATAGCAAGCGAAGAAAAGCGAAGCAAAGATTTATATCACAATTTGTCCTGTAGTAATACGCATAGTATTTCCAAGCATGATTACTTTGCGTATTCCTATGAGATGAATTGTAATATCAATCTTCACTTCGGTCGGCATCGCTTCGCTTATCTTTGTTGGCACGTAGCGTGTATCGGGCCAGCGGCAGCGACCAGCATTGAATATGGTAAGTTAACGCGTGGAATATGCATTACTATGATCAGCTGACAAAGTTTCAATAACATATATATCCAAGTTGACCGGATCAGTACATAACAGTAGGGAAGGACTGGTAAATTGGTCAAAAATGGTATTTCATGTCATGAAGCGAGCGACAAAAGGCCAATGAGATGGAACTACGGATGAGAGGCTTGATTCTTAGGGCTAACGAAACACATTTGCAAGTTTGAACAGAATCCATGACCCGAAGGCCTGGTACTCTCCTTGTCAGATTGAAATTTAATTCGTTAAAGTAGTTCTTGCATGACCGGTAGCGGGGAATAAGCGGGAACGTCGGCGCGGCGAAACGCGGTGAGTGGGCATGCATGAAACAAGCGACAATCGGTCTGCTCCCGGGGATAGAAAATGACGTTTTTTAATTATAATGGTACGGTAAATAAATTTGAAATTTCATGAGAATAATCAATAATGTTTATTGCATCGATCCAGCAAAGTTTCGTCCGCTCATCTAGTTTTTAAGTATTAGAATTTGATAAGAATAAGCACTCTAGCTTCGTTTGTCACTTTGCGGCCTATACCCACGGTGTTAAATTGAAAAACTTTATGATCACATATCTCCGGAACCAAACGGTGAAAGAATCACCTTAAGGGCAATCCCTAGTCGCCCACCTCTTTTTTGACAAAAACCGGCACATTTTGATTATTATCTGATGATGAGCCCAGGCATCAAAAACGAAAAAACGAGATGGACAGCGGTGATTTCATTCGATTCAATGCCGCGAACACATACATTTAAAAAGATGTTCATTTTATGTGAAAACAGAGTATAAATATGGTTTTTACTATATTATTCAGTTTATTCGCATGTCAATTATAGTGAATACGATATTTTATACACCTCAGGGAAATAAATCGTGGTTTTTTGCCCTGCTCCAGCAGGGAAAACCACTTTATTTCCCTTGGTGTATAATAGTATATTATTGTAATAGTATATATTGGTGTATAATAGTATATTATTCACCAAGGGAAATAAAGTGGTTTTCCCTGCTGGAGCAGGGCAAAAAACCACGGTTTATTTCCCTGAGGTGTATAAAGTATTTTACATTCGTGCATGGCTCTTTGTGGCCATAACCTCATTTATGTGCCGGCCGGCACATAATGAGGTTATGTAGCCGCAGTAAAGTAATACTTGGTAATACTTACTTTCAAAAACTGTGATATACTCCTGCAAGTTGTTCTTGACCAGGAAATCGGCCACTTCCTGGTACATATTTTACTTTTTTTACACTTTTGAGAAAACTAACCTCGTGCACCTCGTGTATACGTGTATTGCACGGTCCTCCGATCGTGGGCGAATAGAGCGCGAAAAATAGAGCACGTTCCATGACGGTTGCGTATACTGCCGCATCACGTAAGTGCGCATTTATTTGACTCAAATACATGATTTACTTAACGGAAGTAAATAATTTCTTTAAAATACCTATGTAAATAAACGGCTATTTATAGTGAATAATATTTTTCTTTTTTCTCGAATATAAAGCTGAAATTGCATCAAATAACATTATACTTTTACATGAAATAAACGTCGTCACTTAAATCGAACAAATGTTTCTTTGAATTTAGTAAAAATATACTTAATTCAAACAAATAAATTTTAAATACACTATTTTATTACAATCGAAAAAATCTTTTCTCTGGGTGTAGCTTCGTACGGTTTTTCTTTATGAGATCCTTCTTACATCGAGCAGAAGAATTTTTAGTTCAAATGATCGCACAAGAATTATAGATCGAGACGAATACAGTGCGTAGGCATACAATTATTATAATAAGGGTATTTGCACAAGAGCTTCAGATAAAAATTTCTACATGTAGACCGGAAAGAATTTTTTCACAATGAAAAGTAGCTCTTGTAAAGCCAGTGACGATACCGGTGCAATCTAAACCTGATGATACGTTGGATACTAGACAATATTTATTGTGATCAATTGGGTTGTAAAAAAGTTATTTTATTATGAGAATGATTTATTATGTACGATTTGTTTAAGTTGTTTGTTTCGGAAGACAATATTTTATTACAAATATGTTTCCGCTTGTTCATTGATAGTCAATGTAACAGAGAGGGCACCGATCCTACACATTCTTTCCTACACAAAATGGACCTACACATAATTCGAGCCACACATTCGCGAGCTACACATAATCAGAACCACACATATTCGAACTACACATAATACGAGCTACACATCTACGAGCTACACATAATCAAAGACAGGTACATTCGAGCTACACATAATACGAGCCACACATACAGGAGCTACACATAATCGGAGCTACACATATTCGAGCTACACAAAATTCGAGCTACACAATTACGAGCTACACAAAATTTGAGCCACACAACACCGAGCTACACATAATCAGAGGCGAAGATCTCCGACCTACACGTACACATCATCGAGCTACACAAATCGACCTACACAAATTTGACCTACACAAATCGACCTACACAAATTTGAGCTACACAAATTCCAGCTACACATACGCGACAGACACAAATTCGAGCTAGAAATCATTCATATTCGAGCTACACAAAATTCGAGCTACACAATTACGAGCTACACAAAATTTGAGCCACACAACTTCGAGCTACACATAATCAGAGGCAGAGATCTCCGACCTACACGTACGCATCACCGAGCTACACAAATCGACCTACACAAATGTGACCTACACAAATGTGACCTACACAAATTCGAGCTATTTAGAATGATTCCGTTGTTCCACCATTTAAGCCAAAGCCACTCACATACCCGTTAGGTTTGAAATTCATGTCGCTATTGAATAATTTTATAGAGAAAAAAAAATGGTTAAATTTCTCAAACAGATGATAAGAGAGCATAACTTTGTAATATTTTTTATTTGTCACATTATATCGTGTCAAAATCTAGTACGCGCCCATTAAGCTTTATGACTATTGAAATAAATTCTTAACGTGATGTGGTACTTCGATTATAATGACAAGTCATACATCGAAATGATTCCAGGTTAAATCAATAATTAAATATCACGTTCTTTATTGAGGTTTACCCAAGTATCGCATGGTCAAATTAATGTAGGTGTACGAAAATTCATTTTATAATTAGGAATGTGATAATCCTAGACGTCATATATTATATAATATGCGTTTTGAGGTGTACGAGGTAAGTAAAAACTCAAGAATACTAAATAAAAATATAAAAATGTATTTTTCGATTATAATAATTATCATTTTAGTACAAAACTATTATTTTTCAAGGCATTATTACCCGAATTGCCATTTCAAAGCCCTGTTTGCATATTGGGCACACTTTGTTTTTTTGAAGCTCCAAAAAACATTCCGAGCACGCGCATTGGTGCCCGCATGGCACCAACGCATATGTCGACTCCACGACCAAACATATGCAGCAGGTACCAAGTGACCTGGCCACTCTGCCAGCAGCTTCATCAGCCTGGACCTCTGCCACTGGATGATACGGGAGAGGCTCCAACTCCTCGGGGACGTACTGCTCCCAGTCGTCCTCGGGTATGTGAAAGTCACTTGGGTCTATATAATTAGAGAGTACAAGACGATATAATTATTAAAATTATCACGGACTGGTTGAAATTCCGGATAATATTTTGGATAAAACCAAGTAATGCTGTACGATTTAACGCGTTCGAGCCACCAAAATAGTTAATTCACAGGACAAGTATCGCCGATTCGCGGATTTGGATCAAACTTCTAGATATGTTTCTCTGGGTCGGATAATGAGAATCATGATGTTCCAGTCATTCTAACAAGCTCTTATTGTCGTCTGGAGTTCCAAGTTATAATATTACCGAGAAATCGGTGCACATTGTTTGAAAGGGATGAAAATTCGAATTCGCAAGGTTCACTGCGTGGCAAAAGTTGATCGAAGTGATTCGAACTGACAGTCCTAATTCAAAATTATTTTACAAAAGCAACTACAGAGCGAAATTTAAAGAAAAGTTATTAATTTTTTTCTCATATCGATCAACAAAAATGACAATTAATATTGAATTGTTTTCCGCTTTGCATTATCAAAAGTTCGCGCTGTCGCAGCTTTTGTTGAAAAAACACTTGCATAACTTGGAGATGATAAAGAAGATAACTACCCACTAGAATAAATGTAACATCATTGGTTTCATTATCTGGCCCAAGGAAATGTCTTCAGAAGTCTGATTCGGATCCCTAACCCGAAGATCTAATACCCTCTTCGTTCTCACCCATACACTTCACTCATCGCACACATACAATCTCATCGCACAGGTGAAATTTTTTTTCAGCAAACATACTAGTATTATTTGAAATTTTTTTGTCCACGATCCTCGATCCGACTAGTTTCACTCTTTGAAGAAAATGAAATTAGATTTTCTCAAAATTTCAGTGTTTTTCCCCCTTGACTGGCTAAGTCGTAGAAAAAAGTTGATCAGCTAATATTAACCGGCCAAAAGAGAGATGAGGATAGCAATAAAATGAAAATTACCCTTTGTGGATCCAAATCTGATATGTATAAATATTTAGCCGAATTACGGTTTTGATACAAAAATTTTAACGTGTTTGCATTTTCAGGGAGTAAGCAACCTCGTTGTGATCAAATTATTCTCCCAGCGGTAAAAAATAGTATTTTCCACCGCTGGGAGTATAATTTCGGTGAAACAAGGCTGCTTATACTTCGTGAAATTCCAAATGTGATAATATTTTCATATCAGAACCGTGATTCGATAAAATAATTTAGCAGCTCACGGCCAAACTAGATTCAATTTTTTTTCTGTATTGAATCCGATGAAATTCAATGATTTAAAAATACGAATTCATAAAGGGTAATTAACCGTTAATTTTCAATTTGTATTCTCAGCTTTTTCAGCCGGTTCATATTAGCTGAAAACCTTTTTTTGTTCGATCTAGCCTAGTTAACCATATTAACAATGTCAATCAGCTGACTTTCAGTTAATTTACCAATTTAACTAACTTGGCTGGTTTGATCGGATAAATCGTACAGCACTGCAAATAAACGCATGACAAATACCTCCCAAATCAACGTCTTCCACCGCCTCGACTCGATATGCTGCCGCATGAACGACTTCCTCGGGTGTGCCGTCGTTATTGGTTACGGGAGAATCGGCGGGTTCAGCACCGTCTACTTCCGGAGCCACATCGGCAGGCTCACCCACGATATCGTCTACGTGAACTCAGAAAAGAATATCAATCGAACGGAAGCAGTACAAACTCACTTAAGGATGTATCGGACGTACCTTTCTAACTAAGTGACTTTTGTCGACAATATTGCATACTACTTTATGATAAGATAAAAATCGGAAAACATTCAACCACAATAAAGACGATAAGAAGATAAATTTTGAATAATAGTAATGCCAAAATGTTATCAATAAATTGTTTAACAAATTTTTAGGGAAATTTTTTTTTTTACACGTGAAATGAATTCGTTGATTTTTCTGACTACACATGAATTTTTAAAAAATTTTCTTATCATTTTTAAATTTCGGATTTCTAAAATTTTTTACTTTTGAAAAATGAAGGAAAAATGGTCAATTTTGGATATGTTTTCGTAAAAACGTTGTACATTACAATTAAGAAGTTTCCAGGGCAATAAACGAATAGTTTCGTAAATACAACCTTTACAAATTTCCGAAAACTGAAATTTCAAAACGATAAGAAAAAAAAAAAAAAAATCATGTGTAGTCAGAAAAATCAAAGAATTCATTTCACGTGTAAAAAAAAATTTCCCTAAAAATTTGTTAAACAATGTGCTGTTTAAACAATTTATTGATAACTTTTTGGCATTATTATTTTTCGAAATTAATCTTCTTATCGTCTTTTTATTGTCGTTGAATTTTTTCCGATTTTTATCTTATCATGAAGTATGCAATATTGTCGACGAAAGTCACTTTTGGTTGGGAAGGTACGTCCGATACATCCTTAATCACGGTAAGAACCGTTTGAGAACAAAAATATTACCGTTCTGCGGCTGGTTTTCCGGCTCTGCGACGAGTTCGTGTTCCCGTGCCGTACCTGGCGGAACACGGTCACCTCGTGGTCGCCCGCGTGTCCTACGGCTCTCCCGAGCCTGAACTTGACCAGGCTCGGGCTGATCTGTAACAATCATGTGCCGCAATTATTGATGCGAGTTCATATTTCGAGCCTCTATTTGGCTCATTTCCGATAGTCCAGTTAAATTAAGATTTGACACGGAAAAAACTGTAAGTAGCGATTTTCCTTCGCGAACCGTTGAGGGGGGTCATTAGCAGTCTACATTTCGATTTTCGCGAATCGCATCCACCGGCTTCAGTCGCCATCTTAAATTTAAGGGTGAATTTTTTATTTATTGAATAACTCGTTTATTTTCAGTTTCACACGAAATATAGTCATTACCAAAGTTGTTTGGAATTAAATTTCCTACAATTTTGGTTCTCATCATTTTTTCCCTAGTATTGATATTTTTCGATTAAGACCCAAAAGAGGGGGTGAAATTTAATTAAGGAACAAACTCGTTTATTATTGATTTTTTCGTATAAAAAAAATAAACGAAATTTTTGAAAATTAAATTTGTTACAACTTTGGTATTTACCTTTTTTCCCTGGGATCGATATTTTATTATTTAGACCCGAAAAAAGGTGGGGGTGAACGTAAATATTGTATTATCTTGTTTACTATTGATTTTTTTGTATAAACGATAATGAAATTGTTGAAAATTAAATTTGCTAGAACTTTGGTAGGCAAGGGCCGAATATATTTAGGAATTTTGTTTCCTACGAGTTTCAAAAATATCGATCCCAGGGAAAAAAAAAGTTAAGCACCAAAGTTGTAGGAAATTCAATTTTCAACAATTTCGTTTATTATATTTTATACGAAAAAAAATCAATAATAGACGAGATAATACAATATTTAGGTTCAACCCCACCTCTTTTCGGGTCTAAATAAAAAAAATATCGATCCTAGGGAAAAAACAATAAAGATCAACGTTGTAGCAAATTTAATTTCCAACAAAATTGTTCCTTATCGTTTATATGTTAAAATCAATAATAAATGAGTTAATGCAATAACTAAATTTCACCCCCTCCTTCGGGTCTTAATAGAAAAATATGAATCCTAGGGAAAAAATGACGAGTACCGAAGTTGTAGGAAATTTAATTCCAAACAACTTTGATCCTAACCATTTTTCGTGTAAAATTGAAATAAACGAGTTATTCAATAAATAAAAATTTACCCTTGAATTCAAGATGGCAGGTGAAGCCAGCGGGTGCAATTCCTGAAAATCGAAATGAAGACTGCCAGTCACCCCCCTCGACGGTTCGCGAAGGAAAATCGCTACTTACAGTTTTTTCCGTGTCATCCCCCTTTTTGGTCTAATTTAACTGGGCTACGAGGAGATATGAGCCTTAGGATTCGAAAAAGATATTCTGAGCCCTGGTACTCCGTTTACCTTGCTCCGCATTGTCGAGGCCAATATTTCTCATCATCAGGGCAGCATCGACGAGCTGCTCTTCGTCATCACCTGTAACACACGTATGCATCCGTTGAATAACCAATATGGTGGCTCTGCATTGAGATAAATAATATCAGGAACTGCAGAATCACGAACCGTCCATCTCAATTGCGCGCTCCACAACCCCGCGATCACTCTCTGCGAAGCGGCCGCACTTCCGGAGGAATTCTTCCAATGTCAATCTGTAAGTCACGCGCAAACACATAGAAAAAACGAATGCAAACAATTGTAATCAGATAACGGAGTAATCTGCTTATGTTTCAATGATCATACCTGCCGGTTCTCAGGCTAGTCTGGGCCTCGTGAATGCGCCCGTCGCGCGCAATGTTCGCCGCCGTACGGTTGCGCCTGATGCTTGTAGCATTTTCCGCTCGTTCCAGTTCCATTATCTGGATCTTTATTTGCTCCGACAGAAGCTCTGAAAGCGCAAGGTCACAGGCTATAGACTTACAACATTCAATGTCACTAGTTCTCTGTAGGGGTCTCTGCGTTAAGGTAAAATATCCCCCAATTTGAAACACTTTGAATAAAAATTATTTGGTTTTTGTGGTGTTCTTATGAATTTATTACTATATCAAAGTATTTCTGAATAGCAGGAAGTTGATGAAAATTACAAAGAATTGAAATGCTTGATTCACGAAAATATAAAAACGAAGGGAAAAAGTTCTCGTTCTGCAGTCAGTCAACTGCTATCTAAAATCTTCGTTTTCTGCATTAAGATCTCCGAAGATATAGTAGATTTGAATTGGGAGGGTTATGCACTTTACAGAAATTTATATTCTTTTCACTCGAAGATTTAAAAAAATCAGTCTCCCAGTAGGATGGAATTTTTTTTCGTCAATAGCGTTCCGAAACGATCAGTACTCAATGCCCTTTCACTGTCAATATTGTACTCAGAGTCATCAGCAACTGAATCCATGGAATTGTGGAAACTTTATACATTCGGAAATTCAAATCACCATAAATATTCGAAATGAACGTTGTATTAAAAGCAAAAATATCAGTTTCCTATTGTCGCATATGTGGAGCCTAAGAAAGATATAACTTGGCAACGAAATTAAGAAAAATCGATGTGGCTTATCCGACATAAAGTGACATGTATTTATGAACCCATTAACCCGTAAAAACCACACCTCTATTGAGCATACATACATGCCACACTAGTGCGATTTGGGATTTTGCATTTTCAATGTACTATAACTCTCGTATAAATAATCTAAAACTATTCGATAACCAGTGTTTTTTGGGGTAATAGTTTCTCAGGAATCCGAAGGTCATAATTTCAAATGCGATAAATATTATTCATTCAGTGAAAATATGTATCGGACGTACCTTCCCAACCAAAAGTGACTTTCGTCGACCATATTGCATATTTCATGATAAGATGAAAATCGGAAAAAATTCAACCACAATAAAGACGATAAGAAGATTACTTTTTAATAATAATAATGCCCGAAAGTTATCAACAAATTGTATGAACAAAACATTGTTTAACAAATTTTTAGGGAATGTTTTTTTTTGTCATGTGAAATGAATTCGTTGATTTTCCGGACAACTCAGGAATTTTTTAAAAGATTTCTTATCATTTTGAAATTTCCGTTTTCAGAAATTTGTGAAGGTTGTATTTGCGAAACTATTCGTGCAATGCCCTGGAAACTTCTTAATTGTAATATACAACGTTTTTACGAAAACATATCCAAAATTCAACATTTTTCTTTCATTTTTCAAAATTAAAAAATTTTCGAAAACCGAAATTTCAAAATAATGAGAAATTTTTTAAAAAATTCATGTGTAGTCAGAAAAATTAACGAATTCATTTCACGTGTCAAAAAAAACTTTCCCTAAATATCTGTTAAGCAATGTTTTGTTTAAACAATTTATTAATAACTTTTTAGTATTATTATTATTCAAAATTAAATTTCTGATCGTCTTTATAGTGGTTAAATTTTTTCCGATTTTTATCTTATCATAGAGTATGCAATATTGTCGACGAAAGTCACTCTTGGTTGGGAAGGTACGTCCGATACATCCTTAATTATGAACGGATTATTCAAGTTTACCTAGAAAACGCCAAATGTTGGGGTGTATTCCACCCAGCTTTTTCAGCACAGCATTGTGAAAAGATTCCACAATGTTGTTTGTTCGGATTGCGCTGTCGTGGACACTCACAATAGCCGCCAAGGGCCCCCACTGCGTCCGTAAATACCTCATGAAGGCAAGGACTGCCGGATGGTCTTCCGCGATAGTATCCGCGACGTTCGCGATGATCGCAAGCCCCTCCGACCACCGCTCGCTCGGAATCAATGGCAAAGTCATCGCCATGCCGATGACTTGGCTACGGACGGTCGCCAAACCCAATCGCTTCCACTTACGTAGAATAGCCTGATAAAGTAATAGCTATTCAATTTCATTTCGATGAGGGCGTGTGACTTGTATAACGATCTTAAACGAGATCAACTTAGGACAGCTAACTCTTTTCCCTCATTGTTTGTACACATCTACTATAAACCAGATTTCTGAAAATTCTAATTGAATCTATTCCAATTACAAATTACATTTGTAATGTGTAATCGAAAAAAGTTCAATTATTTCTTACATCTGTGATGTGTAATTGAGAAAACTGCACTTACTAATTACAAATGTAATGTATAATTGGACTTATTTTAATTAGACAGTATAGATGTAATTTTTTTATTGAACTTGGTTCAATTACACATTACATATGTAATTTGTGATTAAGGATGTATCGGGCGTACCTTCCCAATAAAAAGTGACTTTCGTCGACAATATTGCATACTTAATGATAAGATAAAAATCGGAAAAAATTCAACCACTATAAAGACGATAAGAAGATTAATTTCAAATAATAATAATTCCAAAAAGTTATGAATAAATTGTTTAAACAAAACATTGTTTAAAAAATTTTTAGGGAAAGTTTTTTTTTTGACACGTGAAATGAATTCGTTGATTTTTCTTACTACACATGAATTTAAAAAAAAAATTTTATCATTTTGAAATTTCAGTTTTCGGAAATTTGTAAGGGTTGTATTCACGAAACTATTCGTTCCATTCCTTGGAATCTTTTAAATTGTAATATACAACGATTTTACGAAAACATATCCAAAATTCACGATTTTTCCTTCATTTTTAAAAATTAAAAAATTTTCGAAAAACGAAATTTCAAAATGATAAGAAACTTTTAAAAACATCCATGTGTAGTCAAAAAAATCAACAAATTCATTTCATGTGTCAAAAAAAACTTTTCCTAAAAATTGTTAAACAATGTTTTGTTTGAACAATTTATTAATAGCTTTTTGGCATTATTATTCTTCCAAATTAATCTTCTTATCGTCTTCATTGTGGTTGAATTTTTTCCGATTTTTATCTAATCACAAAGTATGCAATACTGTCGACGACATTACAAATGAAATTTGTGATTAAGGATGTATCGGACGTACCTTCCCAACAAAAAGTGACTTTCGTCGACAATATTGCATACTTCATGATAAGATAAAAATCGGAAAAAATTCAACCACAATAAAGACGATAGGAATATTAATTTCAAATAATAATAATTCCAAAAAGTTATTAATAAATTGTTTAAACAAAACATTGTTTAAAAAATTTTTAGGGAAAGTTTTTTTTTGACACGTGAAATGAATTCGTTGATTTTTCTTACTACACATGAATGGAAAAAAAAAAAATTTTATCATTTTGAAATTTTAGTTTTCGGAAATTCGTAAGGATTGTATTCACGAAACTATTCGTTCCATTTCTTGGAATCTTTTAAATTGTAATATGCAACGTTTTTACGAAAACATATCCAAAATTCACGATTTTTCCTTCATTTTTAAAAATTAAAAAATTTTCGAAAAACGAAATTTCAAAATGATAAGAAACTTTTTAAAACATTCATGTGTAGTCAGAAAAATCAAAAAATTCATTTCATGTGTCAAAAAAAAAGTTTCGCTAAAAATTTTTAAGCAATGTTTTGTTTGAACAATTTATTAATAACTTTTTGGCATTATTATTCTTCAAAATTAATCTTCTTATCGTCTTCATTGTGGTTGAATTTTTTCCGATTTTGATCCAATCACAAAGTATGCAATACTGTCGACGAAAGTCACTTTTTGTTGGGAAGGTACGTCCGATACATCCTTATATTTCAGTCAATTACATATCTAGCGGAACTTTTCTCTATTTCCATTACTTATGTTATATAATTGCAGTTAATTGACAATAATATAATATAAGTGATGGAATGAGAGAAACATTCAATCCCATATGTAATTAACTAAAATTCAATTACGAATTCCATTTGTAATATGTAATTGAACAAAGTTTAATTGCGAATTAATTTTAAATTATGTAATTAAAATAAATTTATTAAAATAAATTTTAATTACATATTACAAAATGAATTTGTAATTAAATGGGTAATTTATTTACAAAAGTAATTTATGACTCCCAACCCTGCTCCAGACTTTATAAGGCTATTGTTTCGGCGTATCACCTGGTTGTAGTGGAACCAACAACCCTGAAGACGAGCTTCCGGGAATTGCTCTGCTATAGCAGTCATTGCCCCCCGTTCGTAGTCGCCCATGACGCTCTTCAGGTTGGTTATCAAGCCCGGTGCCAACTCCACAATTCTCGCCCAAATCGCCCTGTACATCGCCGTTGTCCTGCGCTCGCACAGTACATAAATCGCCGGTATGCCCTGGAAATATTGTGGTGCAGCCGCAAGTGAAAATTTACGCATGGTTTGCTGTACACGGCGGAATGCACCCAACTTACCGTATCTGCCGTTCTGATGTGAACGGTGTACATTTGCGCGGCATGGGGACGATTAGGGACGACCTATAAGTAAGGGAAATTATCTCAGACAGTCAACATAGTAAATTAAGCTGATAATGCGAAACCGTACACCGTTAATACAGTTCTAACCAGACTGACGCCACATAAAACATTCAATGATTTCTAACAGTATAAATAGATTCGTATTTCTTTCTGTTATGAATAATTTATTTCGTGACGAATATAAATATTCACTTCCCGTAGAAGAAATCTGTGTGTGACAAATACGTTTTACTCAAATAAATTTAGTGAGATTGGCCAAAATTCTAGAAATTCTGGTTCAGCAAGGTATACCTTGAACGTTCCATCCGCATAAAGGTCCGGAGACTCTTCCAGCTTTCGTAGTATCCGGTGCGAAGCAAAGAGAAGAGCTCGCGATCCATCGGTGGCCTCTACCATCCCCCGGTAAATTTCGGAAGTCGGAGCGTAGTTCTCCAGCATCTGTCCGAGTGCACCCAAGGTCGCTGGAATCGCGGGTCGCGCCTTTGCCCGCTCTCTGTCCATCGTACTGCGCAACGCAGTAAACGACAATCGGACCCCTACCTCTGGATTTCTGCGAATAAACTTATATAATTACTTCTAATCTTTTCGACGATGCGCATAACATTATTATTATTTTTTTTTCTTCTTTTCAAGATTTGTTTTTTTTTTCTCCTAAATTTTTACAAATGGCCAGTATCGATCAAATTCTAACTATTATTTCCACGTACGAGCTGCATCAAATTTCATCGAATGTTAAATTTTGGTAATTTTCGTTTTTCAAATAAGTAATACGAACCAACAATATCATAACGATTCAACACCTACAGCGTCATAATAATTATTCGAAGGAAAATTATCAAGCACAACAAACCTTAGACATACTGTATCGAATATTTGGCGAAACGGAAGATGTGTCTCCCTACACATATCGAATATATCGAGCCTGAGCTGCGCCTCAGCAACGATGTGGTCATCGGGTGGATGGCTGTGTTGGGCGAACGGCACCAACGTACCGTCTGCAGCCGCGCTGGCCTTTCCCTTGCACGCCGTTGATGAACGTGTGGCGCAACGATAGATCGGCGCTGCACCGCGAGTGCGTTTATCAAGGTGATACGCGTACCCCAACGACACATATCTCGTCGTAGCATTTCCCCTTCCGGGAATAACTTCCATCTGTACAGCAGGACACATCGCAATGAGGTGAATATGCCGCAATGAGGGGTACCAATGAAGAATATTGATATTAGGTAAAGATAATCATTCGAAGCTTTGTGAGAGTGAAGCCTTTATGTCCAGCACACATCAGTTTATGTTCTAATTACAGAAAGTAGTTTCAAAAATACATTCGAAATACTCAGAAAAAAATTACTGAAACTATTTTATTAAAGAAAATTTTATATGTATACTAACCTATTGGAAAATTCATTTCTCGCAAATAAGTTTTCTGTTCGTTCTGATTAAAATTCAATGCGGTACAAATACAAAATTTATTTGTGAGAAATAAATTTTCCAATAGGTTCGTGTACAAATAAAATTTAGTTACATCAAATATTTGAGTGAATATATTTTCTGGGTGTTTCAATGTCCGGTGATTTTTGAATTCTCGCAGAGCGCAAGGAGATCCCAGCGCGCGCTACCGTCGCGACGTCATACCAGACACAACAGCATATGATATATGTCGCGTTCCATGTCCACTCAGCCACCCGGTTTTTTTGCCTCAAAAAAATGATTCACCATGGGAATTTTGAAGGACAATAAGTCCATGACATTTCACCAAAATTTCATCCGCCCGCTATTTTTGTTTCTCGAGATAATTATTAATGAATTCTCAATTGTGTAAAATTGATAATTTTGTAACGGCTGAACGGATTTAAACGATTTAAAAAAATATATATATTTTACATTTTTTTACCCTTTTCGAAAAAAAATATGCCACCATCGGAGAAAAGCTCTAATTAGGGAGTTTTCGGGTTTTTTTTTTTTTTTTTTTTTTTTTTTTTTTTTTTTTTTTTTCTACGGCTACCCGGAATTCCACTCACTATTTTTTTTTCCTGAGAAAAGGGGGGAAATATTCAACTCCACAGGACTTTTTTAAGATGGAAAAGGGCATAAGTGAAGAGGGAAAAATGGTTTTTTGTGAATTTTTTTTTTTTCATCTTTATCAATTGTTCGATGACTGCATATTTTTCTTTCAAAAGAGCAAATTTTTTTTCATTTTTTTGTCCTTTTTGAAAAAGAAAATATGCCGTCACGGACCATTGATGAAGAATAAAAAAAAAAAAATTGACAAAAAAAAATGTTCCCTCTTCGCTGATGCCCTCTTCCATCTTAAAAAAATCCTGTGCATTTGCGCATTGCCCCCCTCTATCAGGAACAAAAAAATAGTAAGTGGAATTCCGAGTGGCCCTTTTGTAGAAAAAAAAAATAAAGAAAATAACCCGATAGCTCCCTAATTAGGGCTTTTCTCCGATGACAGCATATTTTTTTTTCGAAAGGGGTAAAAAACAATAAAAGAATATTCTTTTTTTAATCGTTTAACACATTTTTTCTTTAAAACTTTTTCGTCATAAAGAACAGTCCTTTTCAGGGCCTAAAAGATTTTTTCGTGTTTTAACTGATTATCAAATTTAATTCGTTGTGCAATTGTTTGAAATATTCGATTAAGTATTTCCTGTGACTTTTCTGGAATAAAAAACTTATCGCGGCTACAAAGTTTGTGTTTTTTCCACGTGGGAACGAGTTTTCGGAAGGTGAGTGAATAAGTAAGGAAGTGCGTATATTGGTAGTTAACATCAAAAAGTCATTTTTGTTTTTTTTTTTTTTTCGTGAAAAAATACCTCGTTGTCAATAATACTATTAAAAACGGATTCCTCGTACGGAATCGTGGGAATTTACCTGAGCGCGTTCTGCAAAATTTGTGAAAATTACAGGATGTTCGTATCGCGGTATATTTTGTGAATGCATACAGTGTATCGGACAGTGGAAAAAAAATATCGAGCATCGTCGATCGAGTGGCGCGCACATTGCAACAAAGTAGCTCTTTGCCGCCGAGTTTACATTGATGTTTCAGTCGCTCAGTTTCTGTATGTCCTCAGCCAGATTTATCGTTGAATAAAAAAGTGGTCGGCAGGAATGCTATTATCGTTATTTATTGTGGATTATTGAAAAAATTAATAATTCGTCGGAGACACCAAGTTCTTGGTGTTTAATATTTTTTGTTCAATCTCTCAAATTATTCATCTCTGAATGAAATTTTTTCATCTGATCGATCACTTATTTTTCGTACAACATTTTCGGAATAATTACTTCTTTACTTTCGCATATTTATAAATTCATCGAATAATCTGAACGTAATTCTGGATGAAATACAAATATTCCAATGATTCGAAAATAAAAATTCGTCCTTATCTCGCCGATCTTATATCCAGTACTTAAAAAGAATTTCTCAAAAAAATTGAAACGTTTTTGTAATTCCTCATACTAAATTGTGAATATCATTATATAGTTTTTCGTGAAAAAAAATTGCAGACGTTCGTAGTTTTTCATAAAAATTGGTTTTCTTTGTCGAAAAAACTACAAAATGTTATAATTATATCGAGGCTTTGCCGTTCATTCTATATGAATGAAAAGCTCGCGCGTGCAGATTGAAGAAGATCAATAGTTCTAGGTTTTCAGATAACAAAAAAAAATAAAAGATATTTAAAAATAAAAAAATACGGTGTTGCGATTTTTTTAATATCTTAAACAACTATCGTGATATTGACGTTCAAAAGCGCAGAGAACGAAACGCGATGATGACGTCGCACAACACGCTCTCGCAGTGGCTCTCGCGCGCTTCCGTGGCGGGCGGCGCCGAGTCACTGGGCGAGTATTAAATACACCCCTGGAAAAAATTTCTACGCCCACGAATTTTTACGAATTTTTAGAGAAATTGGAATATTTTCATATGTTTTAATATAAAATAGGAGATTTCAGATATTTTTCTCAAAAAATTTTAGAATTTCGTAATTCTTCAAAATTCGATGTTTTTGTAGATTAAACCGGAATAAAAAAAATTCTCATCAAAAACTAGGGTACGATCCGATTTTCCTGAAAATGCGTAGATATTCGTAGAATTATTTTCATCAGGGACATCAATATGTCGCGTTCCATGTCAACTCAGCCACCCCGTTGTTTTTGTCTCGAAAAAATTATTTAGTACGAGCATTTCGAAGGACCATATATCCATGATATTTCACCAAAATTTCATTCCCCCATTATTGTTCGTTCTCGAGATAATGATTAATGAATTCTCAAGTTTGTAAAATTCATAATTTTTTAACGGCTGATCTGTTTTAAACGATTAAAAAAAGAATATTCTTTTATTGTTTTTTACCCCTTTCGAAAAAAAAATATGCTGTCATCGGAGAAAAGCCCTAATTAGGGAGCTATCGGGTTATTTTCTTTATTTTTTTTTTCTACAAAAGGGCCACTCGGAATTCCACTTACTATTTTTTTGTTCCTGATAGAGGGGGGCAATGCGCAAATGCACAGGATTTTTTTAAGATGGAAGAGGGCATCAGCGAAGAGGGAACATTTTTTTTTGTCAATTTTTTTTTTTTTATTCTTCATCAATGGTCCGTGACGGCATATTTTCTTTTTCAAAAAGGACAAAAAAATGAAAAAAAATTTGCTCTTTTGAAAGAAAAATATGCAGTCATCGAACAATTGATAAAGATGAAAAAAAAAAAATTCACAAAAAACCATTTTTCCCTCTTCACTTATGCCCTTTTCCATCTTAAAAAAGTCCTGTGGAGTTGAATATTTCCCCCCTTTTCTCAGGAAAAAAAAATAGTGAGTGGAATTCCGGGTAGCCGTAGAAAAAAAAAAAAAAAAAAAAAAAAAAAAAAAAAAAAAAAAACCCGAAAACTCCCTAATTAGAGCTTTTCTCCGATGGTGGCATATTTTTTTTCGAAAAGGGTAAAAAAATGTAAAATATATATATTTTTTTAAATCGTTTAAATCCGTTCAGCCGTTACAAAATTATCAATTTTACACAATTGAGAATTCATTAATAATTATCTCGAGAAACAAAAATAGCGGGCGGATGAAATTTTGGTGAAATGTCATGGACTTATTGTCCTTCAAAATTCCCATGGTGAATCATTTTTTTGAGGCAAAAAAACCGGGTGGCTGAGTGGACATGGAACGCGACATATATCATATGCTGTTGTGTCTGGTATGACGTCGCGACGGTAGCGCGCGCTGGGATCTCCTTGCGCTCTGCGAGAATTCAAAAATCACCGGACATTGAAACACCCAGAAAATATATTCACTCAAATATTTGATGTAACTAAATTTTATTTGTACACGAACCTATTGGAAAATTTATTTCTCACAAATAAATTTTGTATTTGTACCGCATTGAATTTTAATCAGAACGAACAGAAAACTTATTTGCGAGAAATGAATTTTCCAATAGGTTAGTATACATATAAAATTTTCTTTAATAAAATAGTTTCAGTAATTTTTTTCTGAGTATTTCGAATGTATTTTTGAAACTACTTTCTGTAATTAGAACATAAACTGATGTGTGCTGGACATAAAGGCTTCACTCTCACAAAGCTTCGAATGATTATCTTTACCTAATATCAATATTCTTCATTGGTACCCCTCATTGCGGCATATTCACCTCATTGCGATGTGTCCTGCTGTACAGATGGAAGTTATTCCCGGAAGGGGAAATGCTACGACGAGATATGTGTCGTTGGGGTACGCGTATCACCTTGATAAACGCACTCGCGGTGCAGCGCCGATCTATCGTTGCGCCACACGTTCATCAACGGCGTGCAAGGGAAAGGCCAGCGCGGCTGCAGACGGTACGTTGGTGCCGTTCGCCCAACACAGCCATCCACCCGATGACCACATCGTTGCTGAGGCGCAGCTCAGGCTCGATATATTCGATATGTGTAGGGAGACACATCTTCCGTTTCGCCAAATATTCGATACAGTATGTCTAAGGTTTGTTGTGCTTGATAATTTTCCTTCGAATAATTATTATGACGCTGTAGGTGTTGAATCGTTATGATATTGTTGGTTCGTATTACTTATTTGAAAAACGAAAATTACCAAAATTTAACATTCGATGAAATTTGATGCAGCTCGTACGTGGAAATAATAGTTAGAATTTGATCGATACTGGCCATTTGTAAAAATTTAGGAGAAAAAAAAAACAAATCTTGAAAAGAAGAAAAAAAAATAATAATAATGTTATGCGCATCGTCGAAAAGATTAGAAGTAATTATATAAGTTTATTCGCAGAAATCCAGAGGTAGGGGTCCGATTGTCGTTTACTGCGTTGCGCAGTACGATGGACAGAGAGCGGGCAAAGGCGCGACCCGCGATTCCAGCGACCTTGGGTGCACTCGGACAGATGCTGGAGAACTACGCTCCGACTTCCGAAATTTACCGGGGGATGGTAGAGGCCACCGATGGATCGCGAGCTCTTCTCTTTGCTTCGCACCGGATACTACGAAAGCTGGAAGAGTCTCCGGACCTTTATGCGGATGGAACGTTCAAGGTATACCTTGCTGAACCAGAATTTCTAGAATTTTGGCCAATCTCACTAAATTTATTTGAGTAAAACGTATTTGTCACACACAGATTTCTTCTACGGGAAGTGAATATTTATATTCGTCACGAAATAAATTATTCATAACAGAAAGAAATACGAATCTATTTATACTGTTAGAAATCATTGAATGTTTTATGTGGCGTCAGTCTGGTTAGAACTGTATTAACGGTGTACGGTTTCGCATTATCAGCTTAATTTACTATGTTGACTGTCTGAGATAATTTCCCTTACTTATAGGTCGTCCCTAATCGTCCCCATGCCGCGCAAATGTACACCGTTCACATCAGAACGGCAGATACGGTAAGTTGGGTGCATTCCGCCGTGTACAGCAAACCATGCGTAAATTTTCACTTGCGGCTGCACCACAATATTTCCAGGGCATACCGGCGATTTATGTACTGTGCGAGCGCAGGACAACGGCGATGTACAGGGCGATTTGGGCGAGAATTGTGGAGTTGGCACCGGGCTTGATAACCAACCTGAAGAGCGTCATGGGCGACTACGAACGGGGGGCAATGACTGCTATAGCAGAGCAATTCCCGGAAGCTCGTCTTCAGGGTTGTTGGTTCCACTACAACCAGGTGATACGCCGAAACAATAGCCTTATAAAGTCTGGAGCAGGGTTGGGAGTCATAAATTACTTTTGTAAATAAATTACCCATTTAATTACAAATTCATTTTGTAATATGTAATTAAAATTTATTTTAATAAATTTATTTTAATTACATAATTTAAAATTAATTCGCAATTAAACTTTGTTCAATTACATATTACAAATGGAATTCGTAATTGAATTTTAGTTAATTACATATGGGATTGAATGTTTCTCTCATTCCATCACTTATATTATATTATTGTCAATTAACTGCAATTATATAACATAAGTAATGGAAATAGAGAAAAGTTCCGCTAGATATGTAATTGACTGAAATATAAGGATGTATCGGACGTACCTTCCCAACAAAAAGTGACTTTCGTCGACAGTATTGCATACTTTGTGATTGGATCAAAATCGGAAAAAATTCAACCACAATGAAGACGATAAGAAGATTAATTTTGAAGAATAATAATGCCAAAAAGTTATTAATAAATTGTTCAAACAAAACATTGCTTAAAAATTTTTAGCGAAACTTTTTTTTTGACACATGAAATGAATTTTTTGATTTTTCTGACTACACATGAATGTTTTAAAAAGTTTCTTATCATTTTGAAATTTCGTTTTTCGAAAATTTTTTAATTTTTAAAAATGAAGGAAAAATCGTGAATTTTGGATATGTTTTCGTAAAAACGTTGCATATTACAATTTAAAAGATTCCAAGAAATGGAACGAATAGTTTCGTGAATACAATCCTTACGAATTTCCGAAAACTAAAATTTCAAAATGATAAAATTTTTTTTTTTTCCATTCATGTGTAGTAAGAAAAATCAACGAATTCATTTCACGTGTCAAAAAAAAACTTTCCCTAAAAATTTTTTAAACAATGTTTTGTTTAAACAATTTATTAATAACTTTTTGGAATTATTATTATTTGAAATTAATATTCCTATCGTCTTTATTGTGGTTGAATTTTTTCCGATTTTTATCTTATCATGAAGTATGCAATATTGTCGACGAAAGTCACTTTTTGTTGGGAAGGTACGTCCGATACATCCTTAATCACAAATTTCATTTGTAATGTCGTCGACAGTATTGCATACTTTGTGATTAGATAAAAATCGGAAAAAATTCAACCACAATGAAGACGATAAGAAGATTAATTTGGAAGAATAATAATGCCAAAAAGCTATTAATAAATTGTTCAAACAAAACATTGTTTAACAATTTTTAGGAAAAGTTTTTTTTGACACATGAAATGAATTTGTTGATTTTTTTGACTACACATGGATGTTTTTAAAAGTTTCTTATCATTTTGAAATTTCGTTTTTCGAAAATTTTTTAATTTTTAAAAATGAAGGAAAAATCGTGAATTTTGGATATGTTTTCGTAAAATCGTTGTATATTACAATTTAAAAGATTCCAAGGAATGGAACGAATAGTTTCGTGAATACAACCCTTACAAATTTCCGAAAACTGAAATTTCAAAATGATAAAATTTTTTTTTTAAATTCATGTGTAGTAAGAAAAATCAACGAATTCATTTCACGTGTCAAAAAAAAAACTTTCCCTAAAAATTTTTTAAACAATGTTTTGTTTAAACAATTTATTCATAACTTTTTGGAATTATTATTATTTGAAATTAATCTTCTTATCGTCTTTATAGTGGTTGAATTTTTTCCGATTTTTATCTTATCATTAAGTATGCAATATTGTCGACGAAAGTCACTTTTTATTGGGAAGGTACGCCCGATACATCCTTAATCACAAATTACATATGTAATGTGTAATTGAACCAAGTTCAATAAAAAAATTACATCTATACTGTCTAATTAAAATAAGTCCAATTATACATTACATTTGTAATTAGTAAGTGCAGTTTTCTCAATTACACATCACAGATGTAAGAAATAATTGAACTTTTTTCGATTACACATTACAAATGTAATTTGTAATTGGAATAGATTCAATTAGAATTTTCAGAAATCTGGTTTATAGTAGATGTGTACAAACAATGAGGGAAAAGAGTTAGCTGTCCTAAGTTGATCTCGTTTAAGATCGTTATACAAGTCACACGCCCTCATCGAAATGAAATTGAATAGCTATTACTTTATCAGGCTATTCTACGTAAGTGGAAGCGATTGGGTTTGGCGACCGTCCGTAGCCAAGTCATCGGCATGGCGATGACTTTGCCATTGATTCCGAGCGAGCGGTGGTCGGAGGGGCTTGCGATCATCGCGAACGTCGCGGATACTATCGCGGAAGACCATCCGGCAGTCCTTGCCTTCATGAGGTATTTACGGACGCAGTGGGGGCCCTTGGCGGCTATTGTGAGTGTCCACGACAGCGCAATCCGAACAAACAACATTGTGGAATCTTTTCACAATGCTGTGCTGAAAAAGCTGGGTGGAATACACCCCAACATTTGGCGTTTTCTAGGTAAACTTGAATAATCCGTTCATAATTAAGGATGTATCGGACGTACCTTCCCAACCAAGAGTGACTTTCGTCGACAATATTGCATACTCTATGATAAGATAAAAATCGGAAAAAATTTAACCACTATAAAGACGATCAGAAATTTAATTTTGAATAATAATAATACTAAAAAGTTATTAATAAATTGTTTAAACAAAACATTGCTTAACAGATATTTAGGGAAAGTTTTTTTTGACACGTGAAATGAATTCGTTAATTTTTCTGACTACACATGAATTTTTTAAAAAATTTCTCATTATTTTGAAATTTCGGTTTTCGAAAATTTTTTAATTTTGAAAAATGAAAGAAAAATGTTGAATTTTGGATATGTTTTCGTAAAAACGTTGTATATTACAATTAAGAAGTTTCCAGGGCATTGCACGAATAGTTTCGCAAATACAACCTTCACAAATTTCTGAAAACGGAAATTTCAAAATGATAAGAAATCTTTTAAAAAATTCCTGAGTTGTCCGGAAAATCAACGAATTCATTTCACATGACAAAAAAAAACATTCCCTAAAAATTTGTTAAACAATGTTTTGTTCATACAATTTGTTGATAACTTTCGGGCATTATTATTATTAAAAAGTAATCTTCTTATCGTCTTTATTGTGGTTGAATTTTTTCCGATTTTCATCTTATCATGAAATATGCAATATGGTCGACGAAAGTCACTTTTGGTTGGGAAGGTACGTCCGATACATATTTTCACTGAATGAATAATATTTATCGCATTTGAAATTATGACCTTCGGATTCCTGAGAAACTATTACCCCAAAAAACACTGGTTATCGAATAGTTTTAGATTATTTATACGAGAGTTATAGTACATTGAAAATGCAAAATCCCAAATCGCACTAGTGTGGCATGTATGTATGCTCAATAGAGGTGTGGTTTTTACGGGTTAATGGGTTCATAAATACATGTCACTTTATGTCGGATAAGCCACATCGATTTTTCTTAATTTCGTTGCCAAGTTATATCTTTCTTAGGCTCCACATATGCGACAATAGGAAACTGATATTTTTGCTTTTAATACAACGTTCATTTCGAATATTTATGGTGATTTGAATTTCCGAATGTATAAAGTTTCCACAATTCCATGGATTCAGTTGCTGATGACTCTGAGTACAATATTGACAGTGAAAGGGCATTGAGTACTGATCGTTTCGGAACGCTATTGACGAAAAAAAATTCCATCCTACTGGGAGACTGATTTTTTTAAATCTTCGAGTGAAAAGAATATAAATTTCTGTAAAGTGCATAACCCTCCCAATTCAAATCTACTATATCTTCGGAGATCTTAATGCAGAAAACGAAGATTTTAGATAGCAGTTGACTGACTGCAGAACGAGAACTTTTTCCCTTCGTTTTTATATTTTCGTGAATCAAGCATTTCAATTCTTTGTAATTTTCATCAACTTCCTGCTATTCAGAAATACTTTGATATAGTAATAAATTCATAAGAACACCACAAAAACCAAATAATTTTTATTCAAAGTGTTTCAAATTGGGGGATATTTTACCTTAACGCAGAGACCCCTACAGAGAACTAGTGACATTGAATGTTGTAAGTCTATAGCCTGTGACCTTGCGCTTTCAGAGCTTCTGTCGGAGCAAATAAAGATCCAGATAATGGAACTGGAACGAGCGGAAAATGCTACAAGCATCAGGCGCAACCGTACGGCGGCGAACATTGCGCGCGACGGGCGCATTCACGAGGCCCAGACTAGCCTGAGAACCGGCAGGTATGATCATTGAAACATAAGCAGATTACTCCGTTATCTGATTACAATTGTTTGCATTCGTTTTTTCTATGTGTTTGCGCGTGACTTACAGATTGACATTGGAAGAATTCCTCCGGAAGTGCGGCCGCTTCGCAGAGAGTGATCGCGGGGTTGTGGAGCGCGCAATTGAGATGGACGGTTCGTGATTCTGCAGTTCCTGATATTATTTATCTCAATGCAGAGCCACCATATTGGTTATTCAACGGATGCATACGTGTGTTACAGGTGATGACGAAGAGCAGCTCGTCGATGCTGCCCTGATGATGAGAAATATTGGCCTCGACAATGCGGAGCAAGGTAAACGGAGTACCAGGGCTCAGAATATCTTTTTCGAATCCTAAGGCTCATATCTCCTCGTAGCCCAGTTAAATTAGACCAAAAAGGGGGATGACACGGAAAAAACTGTAAGTAGCGATTTTCCTTCGCGAACCGTCGAGGGGGGTGACTGGCAGTCTTCATTTCGATTTTCAGGAATTGCACCCGCTGGCTTCACCTGCCATCTTGAATTCAAGGGTAAATTTTTATTTATTGAATAACTCGTTTATTTCAATTTTACACGAAAAATGGTTAGGATCAAAGTTGTTTGGAATTAAATTTCCTACAACTTCGGTACTCGTCATTTTTTCCCTAGGATTCATATTTTTCTATTAAGACCCGAAGGAGGGGGTGAAATTTAGTTATTGCATTAACTCATTTATTATTGATTTTAACATATAAACGATAAGGAACAATTTTGTTGGAAATTAAATTTGCTACAACGTTGATCTTTATTGTTTTTTCCCTAGGATCGATATTTTTTTTATTTAGACCCGAAAAGAGGTGGGGTTGAACCTAAATATTGTATTATCTCGTCTATTATTGATTTTTTTTCGTATAAAATATAATAAACGAAATTGTTGAAAATTGAATTTCCTACAACTTTGGTGCTTAACTTTTTTTTTCCCTGGGATCGATATTTTTGAAACTCGTAGGAAACAAAATTCCTAAATATATTCGGCCCTTGCCTACCAAAGTTCTAGCAAATTTAATTTTCAACAATTTCATTATCGTTTATACAAAAAAATCAATAGTAAACAAGATAATACAATATTTACGTTCACCCCCACCTTTTTTCGGGTCTAAATAATAAAATATCGATCCCAGGGAAAAAAGGTAAATACCAAAGTTGTAACAAATTTAATTTTCAAAAATTTCGTTTATTTTTTTTATACGAAAAAATCAATAATAAACGAGTTTGTTCCTTAATTAAATTTCACCCCCTCTTTTGGGTCTTAATCGAAAAATATCAATACTAGGGAAAAAATGATGAGAACCAAAATTGTAGGAAATTTAATTCCAAACAACTTTGGTAATGACTATATTTCGTGTGAAACTGAAAATAAACGAGTTATTCAATAAATAAAAAATTCACCCTTAAATTTAAGATGGCGACTGAAGCCGGTGGATGCGATTCGCGAAAATCGAAATGTAGACTGCTAATGACCCCCCTCAACGGTTCGCGAAGGAAAATCGCTACTTACAGTTTTTTCCGTGTCAAATCTTAATTTAACTGGACTATCGGAAATGAGCCAAATAGAGGCTCGAAATATGAACTCGCATCAATAATTGCGGCACATGATTGTTACAGATCAGCCCGAGCCTGGTCAAGTTCAGGCTCGGGAGAGCCGTAGGACACGCGGGCGACCACGAGGTGACCGTGTTCCGCCAGGTACGGCACGGGAACACGAACTCGTCGCAGAGCCGGAAAACCAGCCGCAGAACGGTAATATTTTTGTTCTCAAACGGTTCTTACCGTGATTAAGGATGTATCGGACGTACCTTCCCAACCAAAAGTGACTTTCGTCGACAATATTGCATACTTCATGATAAGATAAAAATCGGAAAAAATTCAACGACAATAAAAAGACGATAAGAAGATTAATTTCGAAAAATAATAATGCCAAAAAGTTATCAATAAATTGTTTAAACAGCACATTGTTTAACAAATTTTTAGGGAAATTTTTTTTTACACGTGAAATGAATTCTTTGATTTTTCTGACTACACATGATTTTTTTTTTTTTTTTCTTATCGTTTTGAAATTTCAGTTTTCGGAAATTTGTAAAGGTTGTATTTACGAAACTATTCGTTTATTGCCCTGGAAACTTCTTAATTGTAATGTACAACGTTTTTACGAAAACATATCCAAAATTGACCATTTTTCCTTCATTTTTCAAAAGTAAAAAATTTTAGAAATCCGAAATTTAAAAATGATAAGAAAATTTTTTAAAAATTCATGTGTAGTCAGAAAAATCAACGAATTCATTTCACGTGTAAAAAAAAAAATTTCCCTAAAAATTTGTTAAACAATTTATTGATAACATTTTGGCATTACTATTATTCAAAATTTATCTTCTTATCGTCTTTATTGTGGTTGAATGTTTTCCGATTTTTATCTTATCATAAAGTAGTATGCAATATTGTCGACAAAAGTCACTTAGTTAGAAAGGTACGTCCGATACATCCTTAAGTGAGTTTGTACTGCTTCCGTTCGATTGATATTCTTTTCTGAGTTCACGTAGACGATATCGTGGGTGAGCCTGCCGATGTGGCTCCGGAAGTAGACGGTGCTGAACCCGCCGATTCTCCCGTAACCAATAACGACGGCACACCCGAGGAAGTCGTTCATGCGGCAGCATATCGAGTCGAGGCGGTGGAAGACGTTGATTTGGGAGGTATTTGTCATGCGTTTATTTGCAGTGCTGTACGATTTATCCGATCAAACCAGCCAAGTTAGTTAAATTGGTAAATTAACTGAAAGTCAGCTGATTGACATTGTTAATATGGTTAACTAGGCTAGATCGAACAAAAAAAGGTTTTCAGCTAATATGAACCGGCTGAAAAAGCTGAGAATACAAATTGAAAATTAACGGTTAATTACCCTTTATGAATTCGTATTTTTAAATCATTGAATTTCATCGGATTCAATACAGAAAAAAAATTGAATCTAGTTTGGCCGTGAGCTGCTAAATTATTTTATCGAATCACGGTTCTGATATGAAAATATTATCACATTTGGAATTTCACGAAGTATAAGCAGCCTTGTTTCACCGAAATTATACTCCCAGCGGTGGAAAATACTATTTTTTACCGCTGGGAGAATAATTTGATCACAACGAGGTTGCTTACTCCCTGAAAATGCAAACACGTTAAAATTTTTGTATCAAAACCGTAATTCGGCTAAATATTTATACATATCAGATTTGGATCCACAAAGGGTAATTTTCATTTTATTGCTATCCTCATCTCTCTTTTGGCCGGTTAATATTAGCTGATCAACTTTTTTCTACGACTTAGCCAGTCAAGGGGGAAAAACACTGAAATTTTGAGAAAATCTAATTTCATTTTCTTCAAAGAGTGAAACTAGTCGGATCGAGGATCGTGGACAAAAAAATTTCAAATAATACTAGTATGTTTGCTGAAAAAAAATTTCACCTGTGCGATGAGATTGTATGTGTGCGATGAGTGAAGTGTATGGGTGAGAACGAAGAGGGTATTAGATCTTCGGGTTAGGGATCCGAATCAGACTTCTGAAGACATTTCCTTGGGCCAGATAATGAAACCAATGATGTTACATTTATTCTAGTGGGTAGTTATCTTCTTTATCATCTCCAAGTTATGCAAGTGTTTTTTCAACAAAAGCTGCGACAGCGCGAACTTTTGATAATGCAAAGCGGAAAACAATTCAATATTAATTGTCATTTTTGTTGATCGATATGAGAAAAAAATTAATAACTTTTCTTTAAATTTCGCTCTGTAGTTGCTTTTGTAAAATAATTTTGAATTAGGACTGTCAGTTCGAATCACTTCGATCAACTTTTGCCACGCAGTGAACCTTGCGAATTCGAATTTTCATCCCTTTCAAACAATGTGCACCGATTTCTCGGTAATATTATAACTTGGAACTCCAGACGACAATAAGAGCTTGTTAGAATGACTGGAACATCATGATTCTCATTATCCGACCCAGAGAAACATATCTAGAAGTTTGATCCAAATCCGCGAATCGGCGATACTTGTCCTGTGAATTAACTATTTTGGTGGCTCGAACGCGTTAAATCGTACAGCATTACTTGGTTTTATCCAAAATATTATCCGGAATTTCAACCAGTCCGTGATAATTTTAATAATTATATCGTCTTGTACTCTCTAATTATATAGACCCAAGTGACTTTCACATACCCGAGGACGACTGGGAGCAGTACGTCCCCGAGGAGTTGGAGCCTCTCCCGTATCATCCAGTGGCAGAGGTCCAGGCTGATGAAGCTGCTGGCAGAGTGGCCAGGTCACTTGGTACCTGCTGCATATGTTTGGTCGTGGAGTCGACATATGCGTTGGTGCCATGCGGGCACCAATGCGCGTGCTCGGAATGTTTTTTGGAGCTTCAAAAAAACAAAGTGTGCCCAATATGCAAACAGGGCTTTGAAATGGCAATTCGGGTAATAATGCCTTGAAAAATAATAGTTTTGTACTAAAATGATAATTATTATAATCGAAAAATACATTTTTATATTTTTATTTAGTATTCTTGAGTTTTTACTTACCTCGTACACCTCAAAACGCATATTATATAATATATGACGTCTAGGATTATCACATTCCTAATTATAAAATGAATTTTCGTACACCTACATTAATTTGACCATGCGATACTTGGGTAAACCTCAATAAAGAACGTGATATTTAATTATTGATTTAACCTGGAATCATTTCGATGTATGACTTGTCATTATAATCGAAGTACCACATCACGTTAAGAATTTATTTCAATAGTCATAAAGCTTAATGGGCGCGTACTAGATTTTGACACGATATAATGTGACAAATAAAAAATATTACAAAGTTATGCTCTCTTATCATCTGTTTGAGAAATTTAACCATTTTTTTTTCTCTATAAAATTATTCAATAGCGACATGAATTTCAAACCTAACGGGTATGTGAGTGGCTTTGGCTTAAATGGTGGAACAACGGAATCATTCTAAATAGCTCGAATTTGTGTAGGTCACATTTGTGTAGGTCACATTTGTGTAGGTCGATTTGTGTAGCTCGGTGATGCGTACGTGTAGGTCGGAGATCTCTGCCTCTGATTATGTGTAGCTCGAAGTTGTGTGGCTCAAATTTTGTATAGCTCGTAATTGTGTAGCTCGAATTTTGTGTAGCTCGAATATGAATGATTTCTAGCTCGAATTTGTGTCTGTCGCGTATGTGTAGCTGGAATTTGTGTAGCTCAAATTTGTGTAGGTCGATTTGTGTAGGTCAAATTTGTGTAGGTCGATTTGTGTAGCTCGATGATGTGTACGTGTAGGTCGGAGATCTTCGCCTCTGATTATGTGTAGCTCGGTGTTGTGTGGCTCAAATTTTGTGTAGCTCGTAATTGTGTAGCTCGAATTTTGTGTAGCTCGAATATGTGTAGCTCCGATTATGTGTAGCTCCTGTATGTGTGGCTCGTATTATGTGTAGCTCGAATGTACCTGTCTTTGATTATGTGTAGCTCGTAGATGTGTAGCTCGTATTATGTGTAGTTCGAATATGTGTGGTTCTGATTATGTGTAGCTCGCGAATGTGTGGCTCGAATTATGTGTAGGTCCATTTTGTGTAGGAAAGAATGTGTAGGATTGAGGCATTCCCGCTTCTTCGACAATTTTCGGTTCTCTTTCCTTATTTTCTCACCTGGTCTCGCCCCTTTCCATCTTCTCCCAATCCTCTCATATCCGCCTTTCCTCTCATCCAGGGGAGTGACAGACTGAAAGGAAAGAGGCCCGAAAATTGTCGAAGAAGCTCTACTTTTTACTCAGTTACTATTTTCTATCTACTTTTAATCTAAGAAAAAAAAATAAGTTTCACAAGATAAAACTATTTTTTTTTTGTTTTTCGTCCGCAAAATAAAATAAAACATTATTGAAAAAAAAAATCAACAATGCTAGTTTTCGGCCCACTTTCGGACTAGGACGAAAAATTATGTTTTGGGTCCTAGTTTCTGTGAAAAAAAAATCATCAATTTAAAAACGATCCCTCTTCATGTTTTCTTACAATTTTATGATTTTTGAGCTCGTGCAACCCCTTAAAAATGAAATAAAAATTTCCAAAAATTTAAAGTCGTATTTTGGGCCAAACAGAACCCAAAATAAATTGGACATCAAAATCGGAAGGGGTCAGGCTGTTACATCCCAACCCAAACCAGCTACGCTCTCCTACGACAAAACCCACAATCCTACTCTGATAACATATCCTTCCACAGCTTCTTATCATATAATCGTACGCCTTAAACGTACCCTATTGTACCAACCAAGAGAGGTGACCGACTACCGCCAAATCAAGCGGACAGCATCCAACAGAAGAGTAGTTATACCAAAGGAAGCCAGTGGCACGAAGGTAGCATCCAACAAATCAATAATCCACCCCAATAATAAAGACATACCAACGAAAAACCCACGCTCGAATAAACACGGGAGTATTGGAACCCCAATTTACTTTCAATAAATGGGGGGATGGCTTGGTCAAGCGCGCACCCCGACCCCAATAACTCGTTAAATTTGATGTATAGTTACAGTTCATAAAATCCGAAAAGCAAAAGTACGCTGTACCGGGAGATACTACACAGCAGTACAAGCTCGAAAAAGTTCCCACCTCAAGATAAAGAAAAAAGAGATAATAAAATCACCCAATAAGGGAAAATCGCGACCAGAGTATCCAACAAGGGATGACTCAGGCGATGACTAACAGGAGAGAAAAATAAAACTACCCCTTCTTTGAAGGATTATACCAAAATTTACGACAAAATCAGGTATATAAGGAAGGCATCCAGCAACCAAAAGCCAGTCAAAAGCCAGCCACCAATAGAAGCTCTGCTCCAGAGGGGCCCATGGGCCACACCCTAAGAGTCAGTCGGTAGTCAGCAGCCAGATCGAGCAGAATCTGTGACCAAAATTCAATCAACGAAGCACCACACCAAAGTCTAAACTCTTGACCGTCAAATATCTTCAAGTCGGGTCTTACAACCTAATTCTTGAACAATAGTCGAATCCAGCATCGAACTCTCTCAGCATAACCGCGTTTCCTTTTTTTTGTCAAACTATACTCTCAAATAATAAAATTAGGTGAATAGATTGTGTGCGTGTGCGTGTAACCAATCGTAGTAATTGTATACTGGGAAGACGTCCAATCTTCCCCAGTATTGTAGTGCATTTAGAGGAGTCAAAATATCCTCGCAACATTGTAATCGAACAATAAAAATATTTAACGAACACTTCGACGGACGATTCCATCAATCAACCCTGCACGCAATTAATATCGACACTGCATCACTACTGCAGCTCAACCAAGCTCATCAGCGCATTATCAACGTGAGTACAACTACTTTCATCAACCTCAGCTGTTATCACAGTTCGGCTCTACGGTCTCTCCACCCCTCCGGTCAATTTTTCCCATATCAAAGACGTGACTTCCGTCCCTGGTGTAAAGGACTTAATTGTCTTGACCCGAAAGAGAAGTCAATAACAACATTCTCGTGTTGCGTCCTTATCTAAATTCCGATAAGCTCCCGGGGACGTAACAAGGCCAATGGTCCGGCGAATTGACATGGAATGCCCCATATATATATGTGTGTGTGTGTTTTTGTTTGAAATGCAGGAATGTACCGATAGCACTGATGCCTGCTGGAAAGAAAATACACCGAGTTTATCGCAAGAGATATTAAATGTACTTGATACATTGATAACGCCAGCGGATACTTTTCCGACCTACATCGGCAGGAAGGACAGCCCAGACACGGTTCATTCGGAAGAGTCTGGTGCACTGAAGTCACGCACACCTATATGTACCGAAGACGAGAAGGTAATAAATTACATGAATGGGCGGAGGTTGTAATAATATACGAACATTTCAATCTGGATACTAAATTGTACCCACTTATTCCGCAATCAACTTCTGCATGGTTATTGATATTGATATCGATATTCGCCCGTGCGAATATTAGTTCCAGAGATTCGAAATCTGTCCTGACCATCTAATTACGTCGACGATGGGATTCTCTTGCTGTTCTGTCGATTGTTTTTCATGCATTGGAGCGTGCGACAAGGAGAAGCTGAAAAGGTGAAGCGTGTTTCATGCATAACGTTGGTCCATATGTCGCAGCAAACTGTCGAACAAATAACAGCAGAATGAAGCTCCTTTCACAAAATATATTATCATGCGTTGCGTGAACTTGTAGTTAGCTTAGCATAGTCCCGCGTCGGAGTTCAATTAGGAAATGGAGTTGTTGCAGAGAACGTCGAGAGTTACTACCGCCGCGTACCGATAGTTGGTAATTGGAGAGTGCAATGTATTTTTCATTTCAGCATAACAAAAAAATACGAGCGGCCGCAGATCGCATGAGACGCCTGTACTGCCGTGTGGATATCGGAGCAAGGAAGTGGAACCTGTTCGGAAACTGTAGACGTAAATGGATATGCACTGTAAAAAAAAAACACCGACATTTGAAGCCGAAAAATGTTTGATCGGTTATGCAAACTGCTGGAACATTTGCAATGCCGCGGCCCTGGAACGGGGACAATGGAAGCAGTTGCCAACCTGACCGTTGAAGGACGCAAATATTGTTGCATGATATTTTTTTTTAATGAAATCGAAGGTGGCAGCAGCAACATCACGGGATTCGTCAATCGTGGATTTTCTGGATGAGGCAACTTTGCTAATAAGCGAAAACAGCAATGTCCGGGATACAAAAGAACCGGAAGCACGCATGAAATCGAAGATACCATCAACTCCCGATGCCTTCCAGAAGTGTACCGAAGACGATTCGTCGAATACACCAGAATACCATTTCGAGACACCCACCCTAGGCGCTCATCGTACTAATAAGGTAATAAACACGGCCCGAGTCGAAATTTACGCCTCATTTCATACTCTTAGCATCCAACACATCCTCTTTATATCCCATTTGCTCCTCGAACTCCTCTTTTGCACCTCCAAGTCCTCCAAAGTCGAAAATTAGCAACCATTTAAAGCCTCTTTTATGCTCTTCGAGCTCGAGCTCCTATTTAGGGCCTCCCAAGTCCTCTGGTTTCATGATTTAGCAACCATTTTGATACTCATAACGTCCGGCCCACTCTCGAGCTCTCATTTTGAACCTCGAAGTCCTCCAGAATCATAATTTTATACATTATATCAAATACTCATAACGCTCAGTGCAAATATCTCTTACCTTTTTTATGCTGAATTTCGTAATAAACAATTGGACCGATTTAATTTTTTTATTTGGTTTGATTTTCATTGGCTTTGCACAGTTTCACCATTTGACACTGGACTATCACAACGCTAAAAAATCAAAGAAAAACAAACCAAATAAAAAAATTAAATCGGTCAAATTGTCTATTACGAAATGCTGCATAAAAAAGGTAAGAGGTATTTTTATTGTAAGATTTTTAATTAATTAATTATCTGGCCTCAAAGTATTTTACCTTCACATTCATCATCTTTTTTTGTTTATAACTTTTTTATTATTAACTTTAGCGCAAGAAGTTATGGAATTAAGTTGTAGACAATTTTATCAGGTACAAATAAGCTCTTGACAAAATTTTTGTCAGCTTCATGGTTACGGAGATAAATTTAAAAAAATATTTACACCCTTAACTTCAAGATGGCGGTCGTTCCTCACCTACTAGAATCCCGGAAACTGAGTTTTACACTCATGGTCGATCCCCTACAAAATGAAAAAAAAAATCGCTACCTAATACCCAAAACGCACAGAGGACCCTTTTTGAGGCACCATTTGACTGGACTAATACATGAGCATAAAAAACGCAGAAATCAGTACATGTGTAACAAAAAATATAGTGTGCACTATGCAAGGGCTAAGTGGGCTTTTTGACCTCGTGTGGTTGCAGTACTCGGTCTAAAAAGCCCACTTTACGCCCTTGATGCACAATATACTATTTCAGCAACACGTACAATTACATTTGCAATATGCGAAAAAATATTAAATATAATACTGAAATAGAAAATAGGAAAATAATTATAGCCAATGCCTCAACTTAGTATCGCCTTATTCACAGTCTTACATGTCTATATAAAAATTTTGATGCTGAAACCATACGTGGTTCTCGAGAAATATATTTAAGTGACGTGAAAAAGGTAAATTAATTATATAAATATTAAGGATTTTGTATACATAATTCTGTTCTATTCAGAATATGAAAATTCAAGATATCAATTTTCAAACTTTAATTGCCTGCAGTCATTTTGAACTCAATTGTTAATTAACAGGTGAGTAAAATTTTCACTTACTGTCACCTTGCACATCGTCTCACAAGCCCATATAACAATTTTCATTTTTGAACTATACATGGATCTTGATAAATGTAATTGTTAACTAAAGTACCCTAAGTAAATTGATTACATGAATATTGTATTTTTTTCTACACTATCCTGTCCTGCTCACATTTTTAATATTCCACAAATGAATTTTATAATTCTATGCACCTAGTTCTTATGAAATCCATTTGTTAATTAATTTTTTTTTAATTAAAATTTTTATTGTTCACATGTATTCATTGTATTAAATAAAACTCACAGTCTTACATAAAAATTTTGATGCTGAAACTACACGTGGTTCTCGAGAAATATATTTGTTAACTAACGTAAAAAAGGTAAATTAATTGTATAAATATTAAGGTTTTTGTATATATAATTCTGTTCTATTCAGAATATGAAGATTCGGGATATTAATTTTCAAACTTTAATTGCCTGCAATCATTTTGAACTCAATTGTTAATTAACAGGTGAGTAAAATTTTCACTTACTATCACCTTGCAAATCGTCTCACAATCCCATATAACAATTTTCATTTTTGAACTCTACATGGATCTTGATAAATGTAATTGTTAACTCAAGTACCCTAAGTAAATTGATTACATGAATATTGTATTTTTTTCTACACCATCCAGTCCTGCTCACACTTTCAATATTCCACAAATGAATTTTATAATTTCAGTTCACCTAGTTCTTATGAAACCCATTTGTTATTTAACAATTGAATAAATTTTTTCACTGTATATCACCTTTTTACTGAAGATCACGCTGTTCTATGCAACCCGGTGAGACAGCGCTTTCCCATTAGAACTTGTAGACTAATGTCATTTAAATACGAAAAAGTCATAAGGAATCGATAGCGTAGTGGTAGCGTGTCAGTCGTTAGATAGGTCGTTAGGTAGGTCTCAGTTAAAATCTCAGGTAGGAAAAAAATCAATTTCGACGGAATAACGTCCGGACTACGAAGCCGGAAACATTCGTAAAAAAAAAAATTCCCAGAGCGTTAATTTTTTTTTAAATAATTATTTGAGGATCAGAAGTGCTGAATTCACGAATTGAAGAATAGTGGGTTCGAGTCCCGGTCGGTGACTTTTTTTTTTTTTTTTTTTAATGTGCAAGATTTTTAAAAATAATGGAACAGTATTAATTTAATTCATCGATGATTTTTAATTGCTAATTTATAGATAATAAACTATATTTATTATGCCAATTTGCCCTGACGGAAATCCAAACCAGGCCCGGGATAAAAGTGGAAAATTTCGACACGGGTACAGGCGGCCGAGTGTAAGCGAGGGTTTAATGAGGTTCTCGTAAGATCCTCATTTCAGCCTCGATAGGTGCGATTTGTCTGTTTTCTGCAAGTTTTAGGCGCTAAAGAGGATCTCATTTTCTATGCAATTTGATCCTCTCTAGGCACTCTCAAAACCTCGAAAAGAGGATGTTGGAGGTTCTAAAGGAGGAGGTAAATTTCGACTCGGGGGCACGGAGCCAAATGCGGGAGATGAATATTTTTGTAGCGGTACAAATTATGATTATTAATGGTCATTGCTACTTTCAGGCGACCAACATCGAACTCACGACGGAAGTGAGAATTCGCAGCATCCGTCAACTCGGAAAGGAAGAGATGCTGGACGGCAAGGCCCTGAAGTGTTCTAGGAAAGGACCAAATGACCGGAACCACGATGTAATGACCCCAATGAAAAGTACCGTTCACAAGTAATGCCCGAAAATGAAAAATTAATGGTGCTCTGTTCACCTACGTAGGAAATTGAAGACACACCGCGGAGAGATATTGCCGTTAGTTCTTCAAATATGTTTGGTAAAAGAGCCGCAGCAAAAGGCGCGCTGTCATCACAATTGGAATTCCCAATATCAGAGAAATCGTCCACGGACAGCGGGTCGACGAGTTCGGACTGTCATATACCGCAGGTACGTCATTGTTTGCAAATAAATGCCAAACGCGGCAAACTGTTCAATGAATGATATTTATCCGGTATTGTACGCAGAAAGCAGCCCGTGCATCGAAAGGCGAGCCTACGCTGCCGAGGAAAAATACGCACCGTCGCATTTCCAGTGAAGATTCGTTGGACGAAACGGTAAACATATATATTAGCTGATCTCGTATGGTAGGTTGTAAATGGGTACAATGTTATTGTATAGGACGATGAATCGCACGGGAAGAAGAAAAAAAGGGATAAGAACAAGACGAAGAATAGGATGAAGCATCGTGGATACCGCTCATCAGGAAAATACCACACGTGCGAGGATATTGCTCGTTTGGCGAGATCCACGAACGCCAAATGGGAACAATTGTGGAAACGTACCGCGGAATTGGCAACTTCAGTAGCACGATCCAGCGATGGCGTGCCAGTAAGGATGAAAAAATCAACTATCCCGGCCGCCGACGAAGATAATATGGTACAGTACAACGATTGTAATACTTACACCCGAAAATTAACATATTACTGCTAAACTTTATTTATACACCTCAGGGAAATAAACCGTGGTTTATTGCCCTGCACCAGCAGGGAAAACGACTTTATTTCCCTTGATGTATAAAATATCGTATTCACTACAGGGCAAAAAGTTTTTTGTCCTGTAGTGAATAATATACTATTTCAAAAGGTGACTCTCGTACCGGAAGGACGTTTTAGTAGCTTGTGCGTCGCACGGGCTACGGACGCAAAATGGATGAGGAAACGCCTCAATATTCTCGTGGAAGATTTTTGGCCATTGGAAGAGCGCTGCAAGCTCACGTTGATGGCGAAAAAAAAAAAATATCAAGTACCGGACGATGTCTTAGAAGGAAATCGATATTTTAACTGGTACATGGAGAGGACGCACATTTATACGCTACACATTGCCGACGAAGACAATTTTAATACAACTTCGTTTTCATTCCTGACACATGTAGAGGCAGCAAAAATTCTTGACGGTATTCATCCCCTCAATGACAAAGACATTGACGATTCAAGAGTGGTTCGAACGTGGATTTCGGGGAAAATCAAATCTGATCGAATCCGTCACAGTAGAATAGGGAGTGCGTCGAAGAAAACTAATAAATCGAGTTCGGGAAGATCACCACGATCGCGATCACCGGAGATCGCCACGAGCACCGATGACGGTACCGAAACTGTCGAGCAGGGTATTGCGGCGACTGGAGCGCAGGAAAAGGA